>VYZT01058666.1:0-61792 GCA_013400735.1 Pomatostomus ruficeps | reverse complement strand
CTATAGGTACCTCTTGTGCCTGCCCTTGTGCTGCTAGTTGAAGAATGAACAGGTCATCCCTTAGACATACATTTGGGTTTGTGTTACCACAGTTATGGTGACTTAGCAGGAAGATGTGATCCTGTGAATTTTTATGGACCTACCAAACAGCAAGGAAGGTAATTGTATATTCAGGTGAGGTATAATGGGATTTTTTGATGTATTCAGCCAGGTAATGGGAGAAAGCCGTGATTTTGCATTGTAACTGGTCGAGTAATGTTGCTATTCCCCCTTTGGTTTTGTGGTTTAGTGTTGAGTTTCTGTATGGATTTTTTTATATACACAAGAGGAATGAAAATGCATTACAGCCTTCACTGAGGCTGAGTACTAGGAGGATCTCTCCTAGCAGTAGTGCCTCTTTTCTGCTTAGGCAGTACATGAAACCTGTAGGAACATATTTCTCAGTCAAAAGTTCTTGAAATTGGCCAGTGGGTTCCTGAGTTACTCGAACAATAGGCATAGGCATGCACAAACATTCATGTAGCATGTTTCAGTATGTCTCATTTCTCTTGAAACCAGGTTGTGATTAATATCTAAAGCTTGCTAGAATCCATAGAGAGAGACCCACTCCATGTGTCCTAGTGCTAGAAGGAAATCTTAATTTGGGTTAAAATGAGATGCAGATGTGCATATTGTCTCAATATGTCAGATGCAGAAATGCCTGTCGCCTTCCTAGATAGGAACAAAACTTAAACCAAACGTACATCCTAAACTCGATTGAACTTCCTCACTACCCACTAGTCTTTCATAGATCTTTGGGCCATTGCTGTTGTGCCAGATTCAGTCCCTGTGTTCATGTGCTGATTTTTTGTTTATCCAGGATGCTTAGTTCCATGTCCTCCTTTCCCTAAATCTTCCATTTCCCCAAAAAGTGTAAAGTGACATGTCTAATTTATAACCTGTAGTGATTTCAGTATATTAACATTAACAGCGCATTAAAAGTGCTCCCAGTAGTTTAGACTGCCATCAGTAGCCTTTTTTTTTCTTCTTTTTGTTCAGGCTGTCTCATTCAATGGGATCAAAATGTTCATAGTGACATTTGTTGGTAGGAAGGAAAAGAGAACGATTCCTGGCTGTTCTTTTTCTCAATTTTGTGTTACTGAACCTAGTTCAGGTCTGACAGGTTTGTTTTAGTGATGAATTCAAGCCTATGATGGGCTATTTTAAAAAATGACCAGAGATCTGAAAAGTGGTTCTGAAAAATGAGTAACATGAATTTCATTATATGTTTGTTTTAAATACTAACTTTTCCTTTATCTGCCGATTCAAATGGTCAGTAGAATCCATAAAGTTATGTATTCATACAGATAGAGTTCTCTCTTTTGGGGAAAGTATGTGTTTTTTTATTTATGTAGATATGTGTAAATCCTCTTTCCTCCTTTTAGGAGGAAAAGAAGAGTGAAATTTGTCTGTAATTCACTTTTTGGGCTACACGGATATTGTCAGGCCTGGTACAAGAGAAAGGAGTGCCCCTTACCCTTTTCTCCTTTGAGCTAAAGGCTTTCTGACCATTAACATTTGTTTGCCTCCCATTGTCACCGTGATTTCAAAGTCTCTGATTCTATCCACATGAAACTCCTTTGGGATGTGGCAGAAGTTCAGGGGCTGTTTCTCAGAGAGAAAACTGTATGACTTGAATGCTGAGGTAACAGCAGAGAGTGGGATTCTAGGAAAAGCTGTCTTCTAAAGTATTGTTTCAGCTCCCTTTGGCTTTTTCTCTGGCAATGCAAAGTCAGTTTGATCCATTTGTTTTGCTCCTCTAATATCTGCCGTCAAACTGGGAAAGGTTCTCCTGCAATGCACATTTTTTAGGTCCTTCTTTAGGGTCCTGATTTCCAGAGCCTCCACATTCAAAGCAGGGGCAGCTTTCTAGGTTGCTTCCCTCCCAGTGCACACTTACGTTCTGGATTCAGACAAAGAGATTGTGTTGCATTTTGTTTACTACCTCTGTGAGACATTCTAAGGCCACTAGTCAATCTGCAGAACATTAGAAGTACCTACTTAATAGAGGCAGAATTTTACTGAGTGAATAATTACATCCTGTTAGTGCTGAAGTAATCACCTGTGATACAGCCGATGCCTCCAGAGGGAGGTGTGTTCTTTCCAAAATGCCACCCTGGACAGTTCATTTTACCTCCGTACAAAGCTCCAGAATCTGTCTGACCATATTGTACTACAGGTTGTCATGTTTTCAGAGGCTGGAATTTATGTCCCATGAAATCTGCCATTGCCAAAATTAATAGGTAAATGAACAAAGTGAAACAGACCATTAGAACAATTGTAATATCATAGCTGCTGGGTTGGGGCACAAAAGCAGAAACTAATGGGTAAACAGAACCATGTTATAGCGACAGGAGCCATCAGTGTGCAGTACACAACTGTGGTTACACAATGGAAGGCGCTCAGCCGTTGTGAAATACGATCTAGCAGTCAGGCCGCTTGCAGGTAACATTGCTTGGAACAATACTTCCCTTGGCTAGCTTGTTTGAGCTGATGGAAAATTATAAATATCACCTATTTCACTCCTGTTCTATTGGAATTTAATTTCAGTTTCACTTTGATAATTTTCATAATCCCTTTTTTTATATATATGTCATTCTGGACAATGATACTGAGATTTTTGTCTTCACAGAAATTTTCCAAGGCATGAATAGATTGTTCCTGAATATTCATGCAAATAGAAATTCAGCCAATGACCTTCAGAGTAAATGTTCATTGTAACACCTTGAAGTCTTTGACACCCATGCCTTTGTTTCTGCTCTAAAGCAATGCTTCATAATTTTAAGTGAATACTCAAACAATATCTAATCAAGATAAACAATTCATAGACTGAACTGTGTTTATATAACATGATTAAAAAGCTTTGAATAGCTAACATAATCATAACATTCTATTAATGGACAGCTTGAGAGGAGCTACAGTAACGAATTACTCAACTAAAAAATTACAAAGCTCAAAGATATGCAGGATCAGATCCATTGGATTCAGTATATTTATACTGATTTAGGCAAGTAAGATGATGGATTAACTCCTTAGTTATTACATCTTTCATTAAATTCCACTTTAGTATAAAACAAACTAAAAAACACAGAAACATTTTACAAATTCAGATATTTAGAGGAGATAACAAGTTCATCCACAGCTTGTTAATGCACTATTTGCAATCAGCATCTAAACACTTAAGCACTGATAGACTGAAAATCCAGCACTCTGTTCTTACAGAGGTGTTCCCTGCAATACTGAAGTAGAGAGGGCTGGAGAAGCATCTTCAAGCCTGGTTGCTGGAGTGGTGCAGTATAAATTAGAATACCATCTCAGGCCATTTGCTGGAGCCAGGAGAGGGATTGATGCAGGAGCTGCTCCAGATCACTGTGCCACTCATGGGTTTACCCATGCGGGAGGATTTTGTCAGTGACTGACTAAAATAGATTCAGAGCTGCTTTATTCTGCTAAAGTGGCTCAAAGTAGTTGGAGCACAGGAGAGAGCTGGGTGCTCAACTGTTTAGCTTTCTCTCTCAGAGATTTCACCCCATGCATATGCAAAAAATAATCAGTTACTTGGGTCTTCACTGAGCAAGGTCTTTCCAGGGAATATATAGCAGGGAATTGAGTGCTAATAATAGTCTGCTACAGAGGAGCTGCCATGGTTCAGAGCCAGCCTGAGCTACAGCCAGCGTTGCTAATTGCTGCCTTGCATGGCAGCCCAACCAGGGGCTTCTCTACACAGCAAAATAAAACTGTGGAGGTGTTATATACATGTCTTACATGTGATTTAGCATATATTTCATCAGCACATAAGTGTTTCCACTGAACAGTATGTAAATTTACATAACTTCTGCCACCTGGTGCATTAGTTGTACTTGTGTTTTGACCTTACACTAGTTCTTACTGAATAGATACCCTTTGCTGCTTTTCACCCATGGAAAACAGAAAGCCAACTGAGGTTTAAAATGCACAAGTAAATCTCAAAATTAGAGTCCTCAAAGTCCTGCTTCCATTTATCAAGAGAATACTGTCTTACTGCTACACCATGCTACTTAAATGTGAGATATTGCTATGATGAGTGTAACCTATGACAAAAAAAGTGAAAACTTGAATACGCTAAATGCAGAATTAGGTGACTAGTTGAGTGATAATATATTGCCTAACCTAATGAAAAGACATTACCTTTGAATAATGGACCACATCATAGATTAAATTATCCCAAGGCAAGGTAGTAGGTGCTTCATGCAGACAAGGTCAATTACCTTATCCGGAAGAGCCTGTTTGAAGTGTATTATGAATAATTCACAGACATAGAAATTAGCTTTGAAAAAGTGTCCCAGCTATAATGTGGTGAAAGCATTCAATTTCTTTTTTAATGTATTTAAGATAACACCCAAAGGACAATTATGGCTGCTTAACTGTAAGACTGCTTAAATGACAAGGAATGACAATTGTGTGGTCAAATTCACATTAATACATTATGCAAAGGGAAGCATCTCCACCATGGTGTGATCCTGTCAGGTCACAAGTAACAGATTTCAACCCTCACACTGTATTTTTAAATGCTGAATGAAATTTGATCAAAGACTAGTTATTTATTAACTTTTCTCAATGGAGAAGATGCAGTTGTTGCTGTACTAGCTTTGTTTAGTCTTGTTGTTCAGGCTTTTTCGTTCTTTGGCTTCCTGATATGAAAAAGAAGGTTCAGAGTGATTAAATCACTTGTATGATTTTGGAGAGTCTGACAAATCCAGGGGTAGAACCAGAGCATGTAATTTTCCATCGTTAATCAGAAGACCAGCCTTCTGCTATAAGCACTAAATTGCACTGTTTCCAAGACAGTATTCTTCCAATCTAGAACTATTTAGCATTAGAGTTAAAATGATGGCCGTAGCCATGGTAGCAGAATGCATACTCACTTGACATATGGTGACCTTAAGTGTGAATTAGAAATGCAATAAACCTCTAAGTCTGGGGAATAACATGCTCTCTCAGCATATTTTGATTCCACAGGCAAAACAATAACCTTAGCTTTCTCTCTTTGACTTTGCAATAAGTGGTAACGGCCAGGGGAAATCCCTCAGGGGCTGCAGTTTTCTGAGATGCCTGGCAAGAAGATGGCTAATTCATCAGGTAGCTCTGTTTAAGTGCCGAAATGTAATAGTGACATTTCATGGCCTCTGAGTTTACCTGCTTTATTTGCTTGAAAGGGAGAGTTCAGCAGAATTTTAGAGGGTGCTGTGGAATCGTGTATCTAATGAGGCGTACAGCCGTCCCAGTCCTCTCCCATTCAACTCAATGTCAAGAATCCCATTTAGTTCAGCAGGAGCAGATCTGGGATCCTGGCACTTTCAAAGGATGGTTTGAATAAAGAGGGATAAAAATTTGACATGAAGTCAAATTATAAAACAAGCTGTTAAAATATGTGATGAAGTAGGAAACCACCACAAAGAGACAGGAATGGAAACTTTCATTAAAGCAAACACACTGAAAAATGTTGGTTTTTTTGTATGTAGTTAGGGTTTTTTGTATTCTCCATCATCCATCTTTTCTCCAAGAATCAATTCTCCCAAAAAAGCTCAAGAATTTCCTTTCCTCCCACTTCACACAGTCATTGGCCTCCACCCCCGTGTTTTCTGGGAGAACTTGATAAAGACTAATCTGAGTCTAAGAGACTTGCAAGCTGATGTTCTTATTTGCATGCAGGAATGTGAACAGATGTTTACATAGTAGTGCTAAGTAGGACAGCTGTTTGGGAGTCATTTATGTATTCCATTTAAAAGCAAAGCTTTATGGTTAAAACTTTTACTCACAGTGTGGAAGAGAAAAGAAACCTAAATTCAGACAAACGCATTTCTTCCTGTGCTAGGGGGTGACTTCCTTTATGCACATCAGTTTTCTGTATCTCTGAATTTACAGAGTCATACAGATACCTCTTGCCTCAATCTCTGGGCAAATGCACCTTACCTTGGCCAGTTGCACGTGGGTGGAAGAAAAATACACAGCACAACATCAACATTGTTAAATGCTATTTGACTGAGGGAAGAAAAAAAGCACTGCGTAAGGGGAGGGAAGTTGTCACTTTCCTTTGCAGGAGATTGCTTATTGCTGATTGTTTCTGCAGTCTGTTCTGTAATGAAGTATGCATCAGGGTAATATTTGCCTTTGCGTTTGTTCTGCTCTTCAGATGGGAGAAAATCATGAAAGTGTGTTACAGCCATAAATGTGTAACTTGTATTTATTAATTTCTTAGCATAAATCTGCATAGACAAACTTCCATTTTGGAGATGTACATAGGCATGCAGCATTTGTGTAGAGAGAAGAGGTTGGAGGCAGGGGCTTTCATGTATTTTTAAAAGAAGTTTTCCCCTCAGGGATTTACATTTTAAATATGAGGCTTGGGTCTAATCTTGTCCATGACTCCATTTCCCCTGATGCCTGTCCCCCTGGGGCTCCATATTTGAAAAGAAAGCAGGCAAATGAGGTAGACAGTTAAATGGAAGCGATTAAGCCCTTTTACTTTTTTGTTACTAGGGTTTTGACAAGGAACTCTAATGACATATACTAATTTATACCTTGTCAAAACCCTAGACCAGTCTGAGAGAAAAACTTACCTTCCTCAGTTGTATTGTTTCTACCCAAACACCACTAGCTGATAGAGATGTCTGCATCTCTTCAAGCCAGTAGTTGACAGGACTTGCAGTAAGTTATGCTTGGCTGGAGGAAAGTACACTCAATTAAGGAGCCTTACAGCTGGAAGGAATGATGGTGATGGATGTGACGATCTTATGGACTTTTGATTCACAGCCTTGCTGCAGCCCACAGAAAGGTTTGTCCCATCAGCTGTGATGAAAGACCTATGGCAGAGAGTTATTTTGTATGTAAATGTCTCAGTTCCCACTTTGTGACGCTTGTAGATTGACAGAATGGCTCCAATGCTGGTTTTTCTCTCGCCATTAAATACAGAAGACATAGCTTTGGGAAAGAGAGGAAAGACAAGGGCTTCTCATGGTTGCATGGTTGTCATTCTTCTGCAGCCTCTGCCCATTCCAGTGTTCACGGCAGTACTAAAGTACAGCTCAGTCCTTTCTTCAGCTCCAGGAGCAGAAAACTGTCTTCAGCTGCATAATAATCTGTGTTAGTGACAGCAGAGCTACAGAGCAGAGCTGAGCAGTTCATATTCTATCCACTACAGTCTGTGCAGGAATGTAAATACACACCCATGTTTGTTATAGTTGCATAGAGAGATATACAGGAACCTGAGACCAATTAAACAGCAGAAAATAGAAGATCTATTTGAAAGATGTAAACCTGTTGCTAACAGGGTGAAGGAAAAAGAGCTGCAAATTGATTAAGCAATTTCACAGAGAAGACAGATTGTTGTCATCTTGACCTTTAAGGCTGGTCAGGATATATCAATAGAAGCATCTTCTGAGTACAGTGGTTTATGATTTTTTTTCATTTACATTCTCTTGGTTTTCTCTTTACATGCTGGCTTGGAGCCAGTTCATTTCACAGTCTTGCCTATACATATGTTCTGCTACAGCTGCATTTTTCCAAAGTGCCCAATTTCACAGCACTCCAGCCTTCCTTAGGATGACAAATGGTGCCCCTGCTGCTCTGACCAACAGAAGTGTAATTGCAGCCTGAGACAGGGACAGCTGAACTAACGCTATGCTGCAGGTTGGGTATTATCCTTAAGTTGAAATCTGACTGCATGTGTTTATCGTAGCTGAGTTTCCGATTCCACCACTTAAAGCATTAGCTGCTGACATTAATTGTAACATTGAGGAAAGCAGAATTGCTCTGCAGTTGAAAGCAGTGTCAAATCAGCAGTTATTTATTTACCATTGCTCTGTAATGTGTTGTAACACATCAGACTATAAAGAAGTTTAATGAGTTGCAGTAATGCCTCTCAGAGATACTGGAATGCAGTTCGACAAGTTACTGGGGGCTTTTCCGTTCATTTTTTGTTGGTTGGTTGGTTGGTTGGTTTTTTGGTGGTGGTTTTTTTTTTTTTTATAAAGCTTAAAACCAGACTTTCTGCACTGCTGTGCTGGACTTTGTGATCATAGGAAATACAACTCAGTGTTGTCTTTTGCCAGCTAACACTTTTTGAGAACAAAAAATAAGCACTCCAGTTCAACTGGCCCTGTGAGATTTCAGTTCAGTAGGGATGTGACAAAAGGGTGGGAGGAGAGGCTTAGAGTGTGGGTTGTACTCTGTCCAAGCTGCCCTGCTGGCTCATAATTGGTGTAAGACTAAGAAATGCATTATTCTCCAAACTCTCTTCTGGGTGTTGGTGTCATTTTGAGGACAATGCCTGTGTTGTAGTGGACAATGGATATATTGCATGCTCTTCCCAGGGACTTTACAGCGCTTTTCTGCCATTAAAAAACAAACAAACAAAAAAACCCAAACTAAACCAAAGCAAAAGAAACAAAACCCCAAACTTAGAGCTTTTTATCTACAACTGCATGGGGAGCGACACTGAACTTCCCTCTTACCCAAGATGTTCATTTACCCAAGTGATATTACAGGAACCTTGAGCTAAGGAACTTGAGATGTGATCTCATTTTCCAAAGGTGTCTTTCCAAAACAGAAACACCATTCCAATTATATCTGAGAGTGCTACTATCAGTTTTAAGAAAATCCTGTAATTTATTTAATTAGGGATTGCAGCTTCAAAGTGATTAGCAATATGTTATTATCTCTTCTAATTTATGTTCTCTTAAGACTGGTTTTCTATTTTTAGTCCAGTTCAGATATTCAGCATATTTACTGATGATATTTTCTGATTTCTTTAAGATCAATCTGAGCCATGAAATTCAGTAGTTATTATCAGTCACTCACAGGAACCAGTCAGTGGTTTCACTCCAAAAATGGCACACTGTAGAAATGACACTATCCTAATGACTTTCTGGTCAGATTCACCCCATGTAAATAGATATTATTCTCTAACTGTCAGCTGTGCTGTATTAACCTGGGACCTGAAGGATAAGGTGTGTTCTTGTTGCATCATGAATCAATAGTGCTAATAAAGAGTCTCTATACCTGAATCTAGTTTTTGTTATTCCTAGAAGCTGCCATGGCAAGTGCAATGGCAACAAAATTAATCTGTCTTTTGTGGAGGGTTGTCAAATCTGAAGACAGTCCATTTGAGCCACTAGTGACTGTATTGGTGCAATGTGAGCAGGGGTAAAAAAAGTAATAATAAGGATTCTTTTCTCATTATTAATGCTGGTAGTTAAAACTGCATATACAGGAAATGGTTCTGTTGAGTAAGGTAATTCCATTTTTACTCAGACACTTTTCAAAATAAAGGAGGGGAGAAGAACTGTTATTAGTGTATGTAGTTTCTCCCAAAGGACCAAGCAAAGATTGCTTTCCACAGCATGTTTTTCTGTAACTCATCCAGTCTCCTATTAAATGTCCCAAATGTTCCCATTTTATCTATTTTCTTTTTTTAGTTTATCAAGTTGCATTTCATAGGGGGCATAATACAGCCAGCTCTCCATGATTTCTAGCAAGAATTGGATTAATCCTTGTATTAATTCAACCGAATGTTACTTCGGCTGGCTTATGTTCATAAAGGAGCAAAGTGCTCTGAGTTATACCCTGACTTTCACCATTAGGTCAGGCTGTAGCCCTGAGGTTTTTTGGACTTTCTTGGTGAAAGGCTCAGGCTGGTAGGCCGGTAAGAGCACCTGAGCCTGGGGGCTGTGCAGAGTTGGGGCTCCATTGTTGCACCACGTGGGGTGCATGAGGTGCAAAGTGCTGCAGTTCAGGTCGTCCCTCTGTTACTCTTCATCCATACCCTGTCCATGAGCTGTTGTGATGGATAATTGAAGAGTAAATGGATCAAATATATCACAGGTTTTTTTCTTTTTTACCCCCTTTAAAAACAGATCCTTCAGGCCTGTATATCATTCACTACATACCTGCAGAAGGTGCTTTTGCCTGACCCAGTAGAAGAGTTTTTCTAAGGAATTCTTACATCCAGAATCTGTTTCAGAACAGTTAGAAGCAGGGGGCTGGACTAAACTGTCTCCAGAGGTCCCCTCCAGCCTCTACTGTTCTGTCTTCCTGTGAACAGCCTGATGCTCAGGGAGTGCAAATCAGCACAGCTAACCTGATTTCACTGGAGATGGATTCTCCTATACTGGTTGCTGGATCTGTCCTTTATTATTCCTGGAAAATGATAGCAAATTAATGAGCTGCAAAGTGTTTCTTCCTGGAAGTCTTTCCTGGGACAGTTGCTTGTTTTACTATTCTGTAAAAGTTTTCTCTTTTCAACATTTCCATGAATAATAGTAGAATACCAAGTTTTCTTGTGGTGAAATGATTGGTTTACGGTTTGATGCACCATTCATAGTCATTGATGCTTCAACTATTCCCCTCTGTCCTCTGTAATCTTACTTCTAGGCTCTGAAAGTGCTTTCATCTATGAAAACTTAAATAGCATTTAAGAACAAAAACTGCTGTGACAAACTACTACTCTCACCTTGCAGTATTTTATAAGGTGCATTAGTTCAGTGCTCTCTCCTTTCCCTGTGGCCCTTTCACATCCATTATAAAATGCTTTAAAAAGAAAGCTCTGAAGAGCATATGGTGTGTCTAAACTTATAAACTCACTCATCTCTTCCATGCTTTCCTCCAGTCCATGTGGGCACCTCAGCCACTTAGCTCACAAGATAGCGTGGGTAAGACTTCAGTAGGACACAGAGAGCATGGGCTGTGTCACTGTCTGCCTGCAGGGAGGCTGCAAATGCCACACGTGCTGTCTTCCTCAGGCCCTAGGGAGCCACTGAGGAGTGCTGGTCTGCTGCAGCTGCAGAGAACCCCAAATCACATATGATCGTTCAGTGTCCCAGAGCATTTTCAGGAGAAATGGAATTACATCATCTGGTTTATCTTCTCTTTATTAATCCATTAATTCAGCACTCGCTACCATTTATTCTCACTAATCATTTTTATAGTTCTGCAGAAGAACTGATTTAGAATGAAAGACCATTTCCTGGGCACTGTATTGAGCCACCTCATGGCATTCCAGTGGGAATGGGTGAGAGGATACTGGTAATGAGGATGAGAATGAACAAGTAAGAGCTGGTTGAGCAGTGTGAGGGCAAGAAATGTTGGCTTCATGTTATTGTCATTATTCCTACTGGCTGTACCTATGACATAGGGAAAAGAGTCTAGACATCTGCAGAGCAGGAGCTGCTCCTCTGGCCCAGGCAGGCTTGTGTTGGAGCCCACTGTGGCTTATCCATGGTCATTATTCACTTGCAATTGAATCCAGGGCACTGATGGATTTCTCGTCCCAGTACAGAGTAAGTATGTGGCAGGACATGCATCAATGTCATAGGCTTATCTGTTAAGGCAGTGTCAGGCTTGTTTATCTGAATTTACCTGGAGGATTTAGGCTAAACAGAGAAAATGGGAAAAGAAAAGGGGAATGAGGAAGAGGAAAAGGGGTTGAAAGCAAGAGGGACAGTTTTGAAGTGAAGGTGAGCTGGAATGCAGAAAACAAAGGAAATTAGATTTTTTTTTTTTGTTTGTTTAAGCAGGGTAGGATATCCAGTTCATCTTCAGCAAAACTGCTGAGAATTCAAAGCTGTCATTTCCTGTTTTGTCATTTGTCCCTAAAAGCTATAATCTTCTTTGGGTTGTTTATTTGTTGTTGTTTTTCCTTCCCAACCTGCATGCCTTCAGCTGTTCCCATAGTTTCTGCTTTGGCTGGAGTCCCACTTGCATCTTTCAGGAAACTTGTCACTTGGCCAGAAATTTATTGAGAAAACAACCCAGCCTGGGCTGGCAGAGGAGAATGCAAGTACTCATAATATTTTCAGCCTTCTCAGGCCTTCAACAGGGACATTCATGAAGCATAAAATTTTAGTCTGGATGTAGATTTAATGTTCCTCAGCATCTAAAAGTGTTTGGGTTGAAATCCTTATGCTCATCCTCAAATCTGTCTCTCAAAGGCTTGATGATGATTTTGCTTTTGCTGAGACGCTGTAAGTGTGCAGTGGCATTAACTGTGTCATTGCAGCTCAGTAGTTCAGCTCATTAGGCTCCTGTTAAATGTAGAAGCAGCAAAGGTCCATGTTTATTTACCTTCTTTCTGCCCATTCTCATCTATGAGAATATCTTAACAACTCTAGAAGAACAGAGCACACTGTGATAACAGCTGCTCCAGAGGGAGAGCAGTTTCTCTGCTTAAGAGAAGCAGACAAATGCTACTACATGGGTTTTTTTTTTTCCTTTTCCTTTTTTTAAAGCAATTACTTCAGCCTGAGACTCTCTGAAAGCAGAGCACCTTGGCAGCAAAGCTGTATAACAAAAACCAAAATGTCAGCAAAGTACTGCCTTTCTTTCCGCTTTTCCTAACCACACTTAACAAAATAATTTTAGAACTAAGAGCAAACTTTGTGACTAGGTAGATCTTGCCCATTGGGTAGTTCCACGGACATTAGCAGAACTACTTCACTTTTGGATAGCTGATTTGAATAATGACAGAACCTGACCAGAAATTTTAATCAAATTCGGTGAGAATCTTAGTAGTTCTGGTTGGCACAGTTGCTAACTCAGTCCAGAGTGGTGACTGTCTGCTGCAACGTTTGACCACCTGAGATTTCCAACACAATGATGTTTGTCATCTCTGAAAATTAGGGCAGTGGTATGTGGGTAACAGTTTTAAGAAAGAAAAATGACTATAAAACTGGTAAAATTGCCACGGGGAAGGTTTTAGGTAAAGGAAGGAAGTATTAAACAATCATTATGGCTGTACTGAAAATAGATGAGACAGGCATGAAACAGGTTTGCATCCACATGGAAGCAGAGTAGTGTGGTACAAAACTAGCTGGGCGACTTGGTTCTCACTGAGTAAATAATGTTCAAAGGAACCATGTCACTGGGGAGTCTCAATTTTTCCTGGTCCATATTACATTATTTTTTTGCAAGGTAACCTGATTTTGACTTAAAAGCAGGGTTGTTTGTGAGGTGCAGAGAGCCTGCCATGTCAGGGGATTGGTGTTGCTGCCACATGGCAGGGGCAGAGCCACGAGACCCTCTCCAAGGGTTGTGAACCAAAGAGCAACATTTTCACTGTTAAATCTCAGCAACCTCTTCAAAGAACAGACAGTACGTCGTGGGTAATGCAGCACAGCCTGAGCTCACCCCACTTGGTGTTAGCAGTTTATTTTCCCAGTGGTGGGAGTTGTTTAAACCAATGCAGATCCTGAGTCATTAATACCACAGACCTCGTTACTGAACAAACAATGTCTAAGAAGGAATTAGTTATGTGTTTTCCACTAAGTATGGAATATTTCTCTAATTTATCCATGGGTTTTTTTGTCCAGAATTATTTTAAATGCTTTTTATTTGATTTATCAGAACTGTATTTTTTCTTCCCCCTTGAAAGGCCAAAGGGGAAGAATTTGGTTTTATGACAATTTAATGTTAAAAATTCCAATATAAAAGGCAATAAAAATTTTATTATTGAAAAAAGTCAAGCATAGGCAAACAAGATCTTGGTTAACCCTTGCAAAAAATATTGAGTCAGTTTTCTCTTCTCACTCTTTTACTGCTTTCTCCATTTATTCAAGAACCTTTTAAAAATTATTATCTGAGATGATAATTTGTAGTCTGGATTGGCCTCTGAATTCAGTTATCCAGGTTCAAATTGCCTCCTAGATGTGTGTATATATACAGATATATGTATGAAAAAAATCTGCTAACTGCTTGTTTCACATATTGTTCAGTGTATCAGGTGAGCCATTTGCAGGATTTGATATTGTTGAGGTGGTTTGTGCAAAAACATATTTCATGGTTTTGAGTAAGGTTTCAAAGAATTGGCTTTGATTGCTCTATGCAATTCTACCATCAGTATTTTCCTAATTTTCACTACCTCTTGATATATGAATCTTTCCCTTTAAGAGAAAAAAGCATATATGTAAATCAATTTACATTTGCATCAGTAAAATTTACAGATGTAAGATTTTACAAATTCAGTTCTACTTAACTTGGTTTGAACTTGGAGGAAAAAAACGAACATGAAGGTTGCCAAGAAAATGTTGTTTAAATACAATATGCTTTCAGTGTTTCAACAGACAGACAAATGCAAATAAATTGACCTGATGTGGTGATGAAAAAGACCTTTAACTGACCTGTTTCAAAAACATGGGTACCCCAAAAACCTTGACTGTCTTACGGGTATGTAAGTGCTGTGACAGACTTTAGGTCTATACAGCACAGGAGTTTAACACAGGATCAAATTTATCTTGCTATGTTTCCATAATTAGGTTTTTGTTTGTTGTCACAGGAAGAACAAACTGACAAATCATGCAGACAAATCTTGACAAATATTTTAAATATAATACTTTTAAAAATGCATGGCTTTGTTTTAACTCCTGTTGTATAAACATAAAAGTCAATACTAAGACTTTCTGCCTATATAAAGGCAAACTGAGTCCACAGAAGTTGCTTAGAATTTATTCACAGTGATATGTGTATAATGTGTATAAATGCATTTGGAATATGCTGGTTTTGCCTCTCCTTCAGCTTCTGAGTGTATATGCAAATAATTTTTGAAAAAAATGCCATTTAAAACATGAGCAAGCCTAAACCTTTGAAAATAACTTGTATTGCTACAAATGTCAATGCCTCCTAATGTGGAAAATGAGAGAAGTGTCAGTGGAGGGAGATTTCAGAAGACAGCTTTTTCCTTGTGAGCTGGTAGAAGGACACCAATATGTGTTCAGCCATTCTTGTCCCTGCAAGAGGCAGATCCGCAGTGCAGGTGAATTTGATCTCAATCTGCATCTCCTAAGGATCACTGGAAGCCAGTTCCCCGTGTCTGTTACGCTCTCCATTGTCTTCAGCCTCTGTGCTGAGGCCGGTGCCATATGGTCGGTGCCAGCCGTGCTGCTGCTGAGGCAGATTCCATGCAGGGAATTCCACACAGCTGCCAGTGAACAGCTGAGTGTAGCACATTGGTGGAGCAGGTGCTGGGGGCTGCTGGAGAACTGACAGCGGGGAGGATCCTGACCCTCCCTGCCTTGCTAGATGGACACAGACTGAGTTCTTGTCCATGTATTGCAGTACTTTTTATGTCAGAGTTTTCAGAGTTTTACTTGGCTCTCTGGATGCACACACCCAGCTGTTGAACAGGCCAGTAGAGACTCCATAGAAGGAGATACCCCTTATTCTTTCCTTTCAGAAGATCTGTGCCAGCCTTACATCCTACAATCTGAGCCTTGTAGCATAAAGAAGTACTTAGTTTGATACAAAATTTGGTCTGTCTGGCTCAGTCCTTTTATATTTTTTTATAATTCATTATAACTGTAATATCTGATTATCATTGTAATATTCATATTATGCTTATGTTATATTTTATTATAATACCATATTAAATTATGGTAAAAACAGTGGTTTAAATATCACAGCTGTTTGTAGAGGCTTCCAGACAACACCATCACTGCCATCCTGTCTTCTGCAGGAAATACACCAAAAAATGGCCATTTTTGAAGATTTTGTTACCAAAATTGAAACCTTACTAAGGCAGCCTAAGCAGTGCAGAAGGAAATCACTGGAAAGGAACTGGTCACTGTTCTATTACTGGTGAATTAATTTACTTGGGATTTTTTTGTTTTGCTTGGTTTGGGATATTTTTTCACACATGTTCTCCTTTGAAACCATAGCACAGAGTTCAAAGACAACCTTAATAAATTTTTCTTACAGGGGATTTTTCTTTCCATTACGAATAGAAAAAAGTACATGGAAAATAATACTTTTAATTGTGCAGTAGGCTTTTGACAACCTTTTTTACTGAATAATGTGTTGCTAGGAACAGTGTAAGCACATAATGAAGAATTAGTAGCACTTCTTATTAATGGACTTTTTAGCTTAGAAATATTAAACTCGAACTCTACTGACTTATGTTACCATAAGGTGATGGGGTCATTTTAAATCCTTGCTTAATGTCATTGATTTGGTCTGTGGCTTCACCACAGAAAGGAAATTAATTCATTTTGAGGTGGCAGAGAATTGATAATGGTTTGAAAAATTTGCAATACCATGATTGCAGAAGTGAAGATACTGCAACAAATCTGCAGGCTTGGAAAAAAGAATCTTAATCAACACAGTTGGCCAAACTCAGTCTCAGTGCAGTCCTCCAGCTCTGCCAAGGTGTAATGGTGTAAACTTTCTGGAAAGAGCTCAGATTGATTGGCATTGTTCATGAAGTATTGTTTGACTTCAATATTATAGGTATATGACATACAATAGAAGTTTCAGGATTCCTAAACTCTGCAGGTGTTGCTGAAGTACTATAGATTTGTAAGAGCTTTGCTGAAAAACTCTGATTTCTCATGTGTTAAAAACCAAGCATGTAGAAAAGAGTTTTGAAGAATCAGGGCATAATTTTCCTTAATACTACAATTGATTTCTAGGGGACTAGTTAGTGAGAAAAATCAACTCATCTTGAGTAAAGGGCAGCAGAACTCTGCTTAATAAATAGAATTTTGAAAAAGGCACTGGTTTTTTATAGCCTGTTCCCTTGACAATCTAAGATTGTTCCTTATAATGTTGAATGCTCTATTTTTTAGCACTGTATTTAATTTAGTTGTAAATGACTCAAAGTGTGGTGCTTCTACCACTTCCCCAGTCTATACCATAAATCTGAATGTGCATGTGTTTGCTTGGTATTGCTCAATAAAACAAATAACAACAGATCTGAAAAAGACGTCAAAAAATTACTTATTCTCAATACACATGAATGATTGCTTATTTCACTGTTATGTTTAAGTATATAATGACTTTTGCCAAAGGAAACTGACACAGATTGTATTTGATTTATGAACAGCATTATTTGCTGTTGGCCTAAAGAATTTATCTTTATCTAAATATTTTTTCCAGAATGGGCACTTTTAAAACTAGATTAAGCACGTCTGTATAATATCTATTTCTACTCCAAGACAAATCACCTTTTAATTCAATTAACATTACTATTCCAAGCTTTACCGAGTAATTTCCCAATAATATAGTATAGAACTGTTTCACTTGCTGCAGCAATCAACTTCTGCAAGAAAATCAGCTGAATAGAAAAGAAAGAAAGTATAAATGTGTTGACAATAATATGAGGCCTAAAATGAATGTGTACATTTTTGTAAGATGAATCCTTAGATGTACTTGGATTGTGCTTTTCTAATGAGTACCTCTGGGTATTGGTCAAATTGGTCATGTCTTAATTGTTGGTACCATGAGAATAGAGTTGCTCTTCCTATTTTTATTTTCCTTTTTTCATGAATTTACAGTTCAGCAGTCTAAGCTTAGAAGAAAAACAAACATGAATTAATTTTGCCAAGTGATTCTAAAACTCATTTTAATTAGTCCCTTACACTCTATAGTTAACCTTGATTGCATTTCATAATTTAGATTTTCTTGCCTTGTATAATGAGAAGTACTCCCTACTAATAATGTTAGTAAAGCAGAAGAATAAATTGATGCATCTTTCTACATTACTCGTGCAGTTTATTTTTCCAAGTTTCTTTGATCAAAAAGTCTTGATATGTCAATTTTGCTAAATTTTGCCATCTACCTGTATTTATAAATGATTAAATTTCTTGATTTAAGGATTAAGGAATCAATGAAAAAGTTATCTGAGCTGGTAGACAAAGTCAGTCTTAGAAAATGTTAATCTGTGAATTTCATTGCATGAGATTCTGCTTACTCTGACTATTAATACTTAATGCTTGATGCATACCATTATTCTCAAATTTAAACAAAAAACTGTCTCAGTTTATATAAATACATAGATCTTAAAGCTCCTGTAGATAGAAAATACCTTCACAGAGATAAATTGATTCCCAAGCAGGGAAATATTTTTTTCCCACTTATGTCCTACCTGTCTCAATATCTTATGGAGCTTTGCATTTGCATTTGCAAATTCCACCCATGGAGAACACATTAAAATTCCTGGTCCTACTCCCTGAGAAACCAATAGAAATTTTGGTCTTAGTTTTGAGAGGAACTGTGAAGTTTATAGTAACAGGTCAGTTAGTGTGTTACTTCTGTAGATTTTGGTTCTTTGTATCAGACTCCTGAGGTAAGAAATCCTTATTAGAGGCTAGAGGCTCCTGCAGAACTAGTTGACAGTACAAGAGGTCCTCTCCCAATACCGTGTGGTACAGTACAGTCTGTGCAGTGCGAGTCGTGGCAGGAGAAATGTTTTCAGTCTCCTTCAGTGATCAGATCTCCCCCCATGTCACACAAACCCCCAGACACAGCTGGTGCAGGCAGTGGTGTTGGGTTTGCTATTCCAAAGTCTTTGCTGCTGAAAGGCACCAAGGTTCTTGGGAATAACAGCATGTGAGCCCCGAGCAGAAACAGCTGCTTCCCAAACCAAATGGGATTACAACAGAACTGTTGCTTTCTCAACATGTATTCCAAAAAATGGAACTTGGGGCAAAGTTTGTGCTTTGTTACTTTGCAGTTTGCATCTTTTCTGTCAGTATTGTCTAACATGTCCACTTCCATTCTCTTTTTCATTCTCAGGAGAATCCAGTTTGCTTATCAAATTCTCTTTCTCTCTCTTTTTCTCTTTTCTCTTTTCCCCCCCTCTTTTTCCCTTTCATCCAGATGGAATGCCATTTGCTTGGTGGGTTGGCCGTGGCAATGAAAAGCATCTTTACTGGGGAGGATCTCTTCCGGGCATTCAACAGTGTGCATGTGGACTGGAAGAAAGTTGTCTGGATATGAGATATTTTTGCAACTGTGACGCAGATAGAGAAGAATGGTAATAATTTTAACATGTGTATAGCAGTGTCTGTGTGAAGAGCTGGGGATAGGAAGTAGGGCAAGAAGGCTTAAATCTTTCCTGTTTCACAGTTCAGGAAGCTTGAATGGCTTGAACATAATCTGATAAGAAAGAAAATGAAACTAGAATTTGGACTTCCAATTTCACCTTAAATTTTTGGATCAAAGACATCTGGCTGAAGCAGGTTGTTGGGATGGGTGGTCTTCAAAAATCTTTCTTGTTGAATGCTAAATCCAGTAATTTTATTTGTTTAAAAGTTTTGATTGATTCAAGTGGAACGTTGCATGTATAAAGGCTCTAGAAGCTTGGTTCATAGGTGTACATCAGAGCATAAAATTGAGGCCTAGACAAAAAAATTCAAATACAGATAAACAAGAAATATGTACTACTAAACATTCTCATATTTTTCTTAAGAAACAGTGTAATGTTCCTTAACTTACTTTTACATTGGATCTCAAGTTTTTGAGGTCAATGAGAAGAATTGTTTGGCTTCTCTAGGTTTTGGTTCAGTCTCCATAGGAAGTTTTAGAGTCACAGCATGAATATTCAAAGCCTTCCTTGGGTTCTGATCTTTGTTGTGCTCTGATGGTGCATGAATTTGGGAAGGCCATTTCACAATCTTTTGTCATTCTCTGCACTTTCAGAGGCACTCCAGGCACCAAGAGCTAGTTGGTGAACTTTCCAGTTGTGTTTGAGGGGACTGCAATGCCAGCTGAGTGTTGTTGGAAGTACAGTTTGAGACAATGAACATGCACATGAAAATTCTGCTCACTCACTCTCCCTTGTAGACCACTCACTGATAGGATGAGTGGCCTACTCATCTCTACTCTCTACTCTACTGCCCTTTATCTGAAAAAAGATATTTTAACATCAAGTAGTTCAGAAATTATGAATAATGGAAGTAGACAAGAAATGTCTTGCTGTCATAGGCTGCTGTGTTTGAAACACTGTCTGAATTAGCCTTGTGAAGTCTTCACTTAAAATGAGAGAAAGGAATGGTAAGGGGTCTTAAAACATTGAAAAAAAATCAGAAATTACTTGTCACTGAAGGTGTTGGGCTATTTTGGTTGCTTGATTTCTAGACAGTGTGGTTATTTGATTGGACCCTTTATATCCCTGGGGTCACGATTCACTTTCAAAAATTATAGCTGTAAGGGGATTTCCTCAGGAAGATATTTATGTAAATATTGGTTTGTGAATGTGATTTGTATTGAATAGCATGCCTGTGCATGTTAATCTATCTTTTCTTTAATGTTTGGCTATCAGATGTGCTTTTGATGAGGTTTGCACAGGAGCATCAGGTTTTACTGGTGCTTGGCTCTTTTCATAATCCACGTTCCATTTTTCACTGCTCAGGCAGAGCAGGGTGTTCTGCTGGCAGACATTGGGGCTGCAGTCTTAGATTGCAGGGTGCTGCACCATTAGGTCGTACAAACCAATGCAAGCTGAAAGCTAAATGCAGTTTTGTAATATTTCAGCTGAGTCTCCTCAGGAAATGAGACCTAAACAAGTTATGCTGTGTGTGTTTACCTCCATTTCCCCACACACACCTCCACAGATTTCGAACAAGCAGACACATTTCAAACGTCTTGGACAGAGAAGGAGAAGTCTCAAAAGTATTACAAATTACACATTCTAAGAAAATTTATGCCAGGCTGAGGGGGAAAAGCCAATTAAAGCCCACAAGAAGGAAGTTAAGGAAGCGTGCACTTTTATTAGATTTTGGAAAACCCTCATGGGAGAAAGATGTTGGAAATCATGCATCATTAGCTTGGCAGCTCAGAAAGCTACTTGTTTCTCCTAATTTCATGATAATAACAGAATATGCTTACAAGTTTCCTCCACTAAACTGCCTACTGTTTGTTGGTTTGGGGATTCACTTGCTTAGGTTTTTAATCCATGAGAAATTTTTACTTTGGTAGTGTTCTAAACAGGAGGTTGCCTTTATAAAAGCTAAAAAAACCCTGACCTTTATGAGGAGTTTCTAAACATAAGAAATTTCATGCCTCTTGAAGATTGCTTTTGTGTTTCCCTGCTAGAACACTGACCCTCTGATACATAACGAGCATTCAAATCTGAAACCTGCTGAGATCTGAACTGTGACTTTAACCTGCTATACATTATAGTGGAAGGAGCAAGACAGCAGTAGATGCATTTATTTGCCTCAGCATGAAATAAAATGGGTGCTGCAGAGTGGAAAACCAGAAAATCATTTTTGCTCCTTTTAGATAAATCATGCTGCTCCAAGGTAGAAACTCTCCAACATAGCTGAAGCATCCTCCTGAAGAGGAGGCAGTCGTAGGATTTTGCCTTGATTTGCTTTCCCTACACTAAATCTTGGGTGCAGAAGCTACTCATTTCTCAGAGCAGCAAAAGAAGTGATAAACAATGGAAAGCAGACCTGACAAAGTCCTGAGCCAGGTGTTTGGCAGCACACACTATGCACTTCTAGGCATGCTGGCTTTTAAATGATATCTGAGCAGACACCTGAGCCAGCTGCTATTTTTGGGCTCTTACTTGACATCAAGTTAGTCCCTCTGGCCAGATGAACAGGGATGTATAATTAAGCATTCTAGATGGGGAAGGCTTTTGTATTTTTCACCTTTGTTTTTCTTAAAGCATTGTACTGATAAGAATCTTTTCCCATATGGCTCCTCATCATACTTCCAAACTCCACAGTATGATGACAGTGTAATCTGTAACTGCAGAACAGCAAATCATCTTCATGGTATTTTCTGGAGGATGGGAGATCTCTGATGAGGAAGCAAAGGCACCTGCTACTGCACCCTTTCTGTTGACCCAAGCAAAGGATCTGAAAAGGTGTAAGATGTGCCTTGGTTGCACGCTGCCAAAAAATGTGGAAGATTTCTGACTGCTGAAAGCACTTCCTAATGGGTGGGAACACTCATAAAAATTCAGTGACTTCAAGCTGAAGCTAAACCTAGTTCAGAAAATGTTTTATTTTTCTTTCTTTCCCTTCTCCCACACTGACAATAGTTAAGTGTTGGGACAAGTTATATATAGATGAGACATATTAGTGATTGTCTTTCAAAATATATACTCTGTTTCAAACAAAGATGCATTCTTGATTGGGAAATGTGTTAAACTGACCTAAAGAATAAAGCATTACTGCAATACTGATGAGATAGAGTTACCATGAGATCTTTTGGATCTTCAAATACCTCTCCCAGGTTGTCTTTCATCTCCAGGAAAATTCTCTTGCCTTGGCAATTAAGGTCTTGCTGCGCATCAAACCTTGCATTTAAATGGGAGGAAGCTCCCTCATGTGACACACAACTGTCCTGAAGTCCTTTTCATACTTTAGTCTCTCTGTCTGGAATCCATTTTCCACTTCAAATGCAGACCCCTGACTGATGCCAGTATTAAACCAAACCATACTTACTGTATTCACCTAGAAACCTTGTGAATTTGGAGAACTTTGCAGGTTTTTATTTTGTACAGAAAGAGAGATATCTTTGGAACTCATTTTGTGTAAGAAGCTCAGGCATCTCAGCAGAGTGTTGTGGATGGTGTTGATTCCAACAGTTAGCTGATTGGCCATCTCTTATTTCTATTCTGCAGTCTCATTATTCACACTGAAGGAGTGTCCTCCTCTTTTGTCTTCCAGAACAGTCTTCTCCCCTGGGGAACTAAACCTTTGAGTCTTGCCATTTCCAAAGTTAAATGTGTTCACCTCTTTATTGTGGTTTTGGGGCACTACAAGAATAAGGAAAACCACACAACATGGATAAGAAGGGGAACAAAATAGAGAGTGGATGGTCTTGTCAGACCCACTTTGTGTCCCAGAAGTATAATGAGTATATTGAGCCTTGTTTGAGGAGGAGCAAAGCCAAATGGAAATGAATGAAGCCTTGCTTGGATGAGCTGTATTTGTGCTAAGCTATGCCAGAGTCAGGATGCTAAAACTGGAAGGGTTGAGGAGAGCAGGGCAGAGAAACCCTGATGAGCCCAGATCTGACAGATTTTGTTTGCTCAGCCGCTCTCCCACATTGAATCCACTCCCCAAGAAGCAGAGCAGGCAGCTCCAGAGCGCCCGCGAGCTCATACAGAACCCCTGCCAGGGGTGACCCGGCCTGTATAGAGCTGTCCTGGATATCTGCCCTCATGACTGCGTTTGTCAACAGCCGAGAGGAGCTGCCTGCAGAGAGCTGGCTATAGCAGGTCCCTGAGGTGTCAAGAATCAGTCCATTACTCTAATTACCAAACTCTGTATCTCTAATTTAGCCAAATGTAGGCACTGCATCTTGCTTTCAACCATTAGCTATGTCGCCTCATGTTGGTGTTTTTTACTTTATCGTGACTGTACATTATTTTAACCAGGAAAGCATTTTTGGATGTGGCTCATGGGCAAGATAGCAGTTAAAATGTATTCCTTTGGATTATTAATAATACGTCCTGCAAAGGCCTCAAAACTTTTCCTGATGGAAACCTGTGTCATGGGCCCATTCCTTATGTGCTTTCTTGCCATCTGTTGATAGTATTCTGTTCCCCAAATGTACGGTATTCCTGAAAATCTGTACTGAATAGCTGAGCTACTGAGGCTCAGATCCCACCAGACTTTCCATTAATGTGCAAGAGAAAAACACACCAATAGGGGATCATATGAGAATAAATTATATTTAATGGCACCACTGTTCTACCATCTGTTACAAAAAATATGGAAATGGCTGCCTAGAGATTAGCAATTTATGATGGCTCACACTGTTAGGACACCACAGAGCGAGGGTTTGAGCATGCATTTAGTAGTAGCCAGGAAGGAGAAAAATAGTTTCATAATGTTACCATCAAAATAGTTACTTGTTGTTTACAGGTGAGTCTGCCTTTAGTACACCTTGAAGTGTCCAGCTGCTGGATATCACCATTAGTAGCAAATTATTTTCATCTTTTTTTAATTGGTCCATACATAGAGTGTTTGTTTGATGTGTGTCTTGCCTCACAGCTTATTGAGGAAGTCCTTTGGGTAGATGTAGGCATTAATCTTCAGACATGGATAAACAAATGACATACAACATTAATACCCATAAACAAAATTTTTTCAGTGATTTAATTTAAAGGGCATTATTGGATTTGTTTGGTTTGGGTTTTGCTTGTGGAAAGGACAAATTGACACTATCCTTTGTGCAAAGAGCTCAGAGAAACATCTGTTTGTTGAGGGTTGTTTCCACCTTCAAAACATTCAGATTTTCATATGATTTTGTGCCAAATAGAGTGCCAAGTCAGGTAAGCAGGAGATCGACTTCCCAAGTTTATTAATTTTTTCATATCCTTTTCTGTGAGCAGAGGACTCCTTTCAGGAAAGTGATAAAACCTGCCTTAATTTTTGTGAAATCAGGATTTAACTTACAAAGGGTGTGCTTGATGGCAGTAGCCACAGAGTGCTATGTGAAACCCACTGAGAAGAAATAAAGTAGTGGATTTAGCTAACCTGAGAAGCAGCTGTGGAAAAGCAAATATAATCTGGTTTTAAGTATATGTGAACTGCTAAATTAAAATACATATACGTGTAAAAGAGCTCTGGGAACAAATACAAAAATAATTAATATAACAAGGTTTTACTTTTGTTTAAAAGACAAAATTATGTATTTGCACATCAGATTGCAGATGCTTTTTATCAGAAAATAGCAATTTTATTTGAAAAGTATAGTACATGAAAAGTGATCCCCAAGCCCCCTTCAGGCAAAATTTCAAATGTTTTGTCCAAAGCCTGGTATATTTGTATTTTGTAGTACCACAGCAGTGCCTCCAGAAAGTTATTGTACAGGTACATGAAGCTCTTTTGCTCCTCTCTCAGGAATAATACACTGGATTTGAGAGGCTGCCATGGGGTACCACCTAGAGAAGAGGAATCGTAGTGCTTTGTAAGAAATAGAGTCTGAAATAGGTCAATTTAAGGAATACCAGGAATTTGAAACATTCACAGTGTCTTCCACTCTCTTTTCTGCTTTTCTTAGCTGAAATAGCTTAGGTGTTGATCTTTCACCAAAAACTTGACTTCCTGCTATAAAATAATAATAATTAACTGCAACATAGATATGTTTTTCCTCACACTGACACATTCTCTGAAGGACAGACTGTTTTTCTGATAGGTTTTATTTCAGTGTCTGCTTGTGTGAAAATACATATCATTATATGAGGGGGTTTTTCCATGTGTGAGAGAACAAAATGCATAAAATGTGCTATTTGAGTTTGAAGAGAAGCTTGATTGAGTTTTCAAGGCATTAACAAAGAAGTGGAGATTTTTATTAATTCTAGAATATTTTTCTCTCTCACACTTGAGCTATGCTACTAAAGTTCGCTGTGACACTGGCATATAAGTAGTAAAAATTCAGTCATAAAATTTGATATAAAAGAACTTCATGCAATACAGCAGAATATGTAATAAGCAATGCATTTTTCAGAGATGTGGAATAGATATCTTTAAAATGTCACCATTTCATGGGTTTTTGTAGATATTTTGAGTGCTAGCTGTAGAAAGATACTGATTTTTATTTTAATGCTGATCATAGGTAGTAAAAAGACTGCACTATTTTTTAAATTTAAATAAAGTTGCAGGAAACCTCCCTAAATATTTTGCAATTTTTGAAAAAATGCATCTCTCTGCCTTTCATTCATTCTGCCTATTTTTCTTCCTCCCAGACACTGGAATAGCTTATTTCATTATCTTCCTGAGAAATACTCAAAGAATTTAGCTTTTGTCACATTAGTTTCATAATCAGTTAAAGAGCATTTACACTAACTTTCACATATTGATACAATAAGCTATAGGAGTGTGATACTGAGAGTCCGCCCTGAGGAGATTTGGCGACCATGTACCTTTGATTCATACATGATCGTTTTCCTTCTGAGTGTCTGCTGAAGGGCTCACTCTGCCTCGTACCTGGGAGGTTCATCTTGCTACACTTTGTCTGTAATTATTTGCATGTCAGACACCCACTGGAGCAAGAAGAAAATGTTAGCGTCGGAGAGGGTACCTCTCCTTTTCCCCTTGGCATTATGAGACAATTAACTGTGCTGCATGCAATTAGCAGCAATGAAAAATAAATGCAATGTGTGCAGCCTTTATGAAAAGATCAAAATACTCCTATTTCTGTCTAACATTAATCAGAGTAGAGCAGTTAGCAAAGCAAACATTCGAGGCTGTGTGTCAGAGCACAGCTGCAGTGTTTGCCCTGATTATTATTTCTGTGCTAGACGTCTGTGTCCCTTCCCATATCTGGAACTACACTGAGACGTACCTTTATGGAAGTTGGCATTACAAGCAGGATCTGGGCATGTCTGGGATCCTGCCAGGAATGTCAGACTCTTTGGCAGTGTTATCACTCAGATAGTGATACCTGTTTCCTGAGGCATTGTGTCACACCTGCCTGGAAGAGCAGTGGGTATAAATTTGGGATCACTGGCATTTTGGATGTGTTGCCATCCCCATGTGCAGGGTGGAGTCTTTCACCTGGGAGCAGACAGGTGAGTTGAGTTCTGACCTGCACACAGCTTGCTGAACCATGCAGGGGTAGAGATCGTGTCTCCAAAACTATTGAGATTTGGTTCCGTGAAGCCATGCTTATGGGCCTGGATGTACAGCAAACCTTAACCTTGAGAAAAGGAGAAGAAAAAACATATCATTGTGGAGATGAGATTCAGGAGCACTCACCTCTGTATTACCAGCTGATAGAGAGAGACCTTGAAAGGGAAGTTCTGCTCTGGTAAGGTCAAGGTTGGTGCCTGAGGGACTCAGCTGGGTTCATGAAGTGCAGTGGGATGAAGGCACATCTGTGCCAGAGCCAAAGGCACTTGGTTGGCTTATGGACCTGCCATGAAACATCACACTGCATTTTGAGGACAACATTTTGTCCAGCTGACTCAGGAAAAAAACAAAGAAATTACCCTTTAGGAATCAATCCTCCTTTTGTCTTCCTTACTATCAGCCACGTGTAAGTTAGTCACAGCTGAAGAACAAGCCCAGCTACACAAACACAAGAAGTTTGACAATGCAGTAAATCTGCCTTCAGTATTTCAGTTGCTGAACGAAAATGTCCACTGGCGTGCAGTGCAAAGGATTGATTCAGTCCAAACCCACTCTGCCAACTCAGCCATTTCTGCAGTGTGCAGGGTCAGTCATATCCCAACCATCTTGAGGCTGGATCAGTGACTGTCTGGCTTCCCTGTGCTAACAGCCTGCTGGATCAGGCACAGCCTGTCCTCATCCTGCTCGGGGGAAGCATAAAGCCAGCATAAACACCCTTATCGGCCTCCAGCTGACTTCACAGAAATGCAGACTTGGACTTAGACCTGATCCACAGCAAGTACATCCTGCTGAGGAAACCCAGTAGAGCCCAGTCTTCATTAATGCCCATTAGTCAGCATGGCAGTGCCCCTCCTCAGCTTCCCAGTTGTTCTGCACAGCTGAAGCAGGTTTACAGCCCATCCCAGGCAATATCCTGTATCGAAATGGTGGCTTCAGTGGTCAGTGTTGCATATGAACTTAGAGCATACATGGAAACATATTTATCTTAAACAGTGTGTACTTGCCTGAATTCTTCCAGGTAATTCTGCAAAAGATCTTTCATCTTTAAGTTAACATCTTTTAAATATGGCCTTGCATGAGGAATACTGGGAGGTGTGTCTGTGATTAATCTGTCTCTTTCTGTTTGTGTATTAAAATCCAGGACAAATGATACCGGCCTCCTTGCTTTCAAAGACCATTTGCCTGTAACTCAGATTGTGATCACTGACACAAACAGATCAAATTCTGAGGCTGCTTGGAGAATCGGCCCTTTGCGTTGCTATGGAGACAGTGAGTACTAGCTCTTCTCAATTTCCATAGGTACAGAATGTTCCTTTTTTGTTGTTGTTTTTGTTGTTGTCCTTTTTTCAGAAAAAATCTATTTCTCTAATGAAAGGTGGCTTTCCACATGCAGCTTGCAGCTGCTGTCCTGTGCCAATTAACTATAGAGAAGGGGGTTGTGTTTGCAGGGCAGTTCTGGAATGCTGCTTCCTTCAACACGGAGGCCTCCTACCTGCACTTCCCCACGCTCCACGCCGAGGTCAGTGCGGACATCTCCTTCTTCTTCAAAACCACCGCCGTGTCCGGGGTGTTCTTGGAAAACCTTGGCATTAAAGACTTCATACGAATTGAAATAAGCTGTAAGTTTCCCTGCTCAGAAATCTTGGTGTATTTGCCCAATTTGACAGATGCAGAAAACTGGGAAGGACAAATTTTCTGCCATCTTGAGATGGTTGGAGGTGCCCGGAGACCATAAGATGGAGACATAAAGACTCTTTTCTCTAGCCTTACCTACCTCTCCTGGCAGAGTTTCCCTGTACAGACTTGGCCATTACACTTGATCTTGTTATGGCTAGGTTTATCTTTCTTAAACAAGCAAGTGTATGAATTTATTTTTTCAACACTTATGTTTTTTGCTCTTTAGAGAAAAAAAACCTACTGGTTAGATGTACCAATAGGCTGTAATTTTAGTTGAAAGTTGAAAAATTTAATGCAGCCATTCTGATAGTTACTTTTATTTCTGTATCAGTAACAAAGCTGGTCTCATGCAGCCCTAGTGTTTCAGAGAACTCAGTGTGTATGGTACAGCTACGAAGTGAGAGTTAATGAGGGACAGGACACTAATGCGAGAGGTTAGTCACAGTTGTAACAGATCTTGAATACTTCAAAATCTATTAAGTGTGTGCACTGTAACTGCTACTCAGTGTATAAGGGAAATAGCAGGGAATTTAATTACTGAGATTTTGCCTCACTCTTGCTGTGATTACTTCAAATATTTATTAGTGACAAGAGTACGGCAGCTTTGACATGAAATATGACATGTATTCCAAATTCTGTCAAGCTTAGGGAAAACAAACTGAGTGCTATGCATTTGATAATATGCTTATAATAACCCCAAAATAAAATTTAATAAAACGGGGCCCCAAGGCCCTTTGATTCATTAAACCAATGGTAAATGTCATGGTGCATTATCACAAGGTAATGAGGTGTGATTTACTGTTAACTGCACATCAAGGTCCAATTTGGTTGTACTTCAGTGTACTGCATTTTATTCTTAGGGATACAGAAGTAAAAATGGCATCAAATATAACAAATACTGTAAACTAAGAGGATTGTTCAGTGAAAGCTTCTGGATGTGTGTTACATCTATAGTCCTAGAGAAATGAGTTGTTTAAAAGTTTGGGGAAAATCTTTTAGACTTAGGCTTCTCAACAGTAATTTGTTGTTGTGCTTCGTGCTGCCAGATGGAATTTGCAGCCTAAAGGCCTTGTATCAAGGAAGCTCCACCGAGCAGCTGCTTCAAAGGGAAATGACTTTTTAGCAGATGCAGGGGCTCAGAATAGATCTTTGTCTATCCCTATGGAGCATTTCCTATCTTAACTATCTAAGAAGCAGCTTCCAAAACCAGACCTATCCAATTTTTTGGGCTCAAAATAACAGGGGTTTTATGAAATTCCAGTCCGCGACCTTGTGGTTGTGTGATCTGTGGACCTGGTTCTTGCTCTTCCTGGTGCATTTTGCATTTTAGGAAAAGGAAAATAATCAGTAGCAAGAATGTTAAATACGTTTTAGCCCCTTTCAGGCATCCAGCAGAGCAAGGTGGACTCCTTTATGAGGCTTTTGTTTTTCACTTATTGTCCTGTTTCTAGAAGCCTTATTACCTCTAGATGTGTGTCACATATACAGCTTTAGTTTAGGATCACCAATTAACTAGGTTTGCTCATCTATTTTTTTTGTGCGTCTTGGGTCAGACTTAGCCAAATGCTTGTAGGATTCTCTTGTACCACATGCAGACAAGTTACATAATAGTTAATTACTTGCATTTTGAAAGATCTAGTTGGAAAGATCTTCATCCTTTCTCCCATCTTAGCATTATTTGTCCAAAATCTTTCGGGACCATTGTGTGACTTTTGTGCAGCATTTGGCACTTTCATTTCAAAAAGAGGAGTGCCATTTCTAGAGCACTGTAATTGTTATAACAAAAAAGGATGGGTACCCACAACCAAGCGTAATCACAGCAGAGATCAAACAGTGAGGCTGCAGGCTTAAATTTATGTATAAGCTGCTGTGTAGGAGATGGGAGGTAAATGATCCTGTTCTATTTGCTGACATAAAAGTTAATGGACCCTATATTTATGTAAGATTTCTTGATGTCAAAACCATGATTTAATTCAGACCTTCACTTCCTCTTCACATCTGTCTGTTCCAGCCCCCAAGGAGATCACCTTCTCCATAGATGTCGGCAATGGCCCCGCTGAAGCCACGGTGCAGTCTCCCACAGCCCTGAATGACAACCAGTGGCACTACGTCTGGGCAGAGAGGAACCTCAAGCAAACCTCCCTGCAGGTGGACAACCTGCCCAAGAAGGTCCTGGAGGCCCCTGCTGAGGGACACTTCCGCCTGCAGCTCAACAGCCAGTTATTTGTAGGTAGGGACAACCCTAGGGCTCCCGTAGATAGCACCTGTATTTCATATGCTTTGGTAATGAAAGCTCTTGTCTCACCATTGAGTTTGCACGCGGCGGCTTGATTTGGCTTTCTCTTCTTCTGCTCCTGCATAGGCAACATGTAGCAAACCCCAACAACTGCCTTTACTCTCAAAGCATTAACCTAGTTCAACTGTGCTATACTTGATGGTGTTTTTAGGGTCGAACTCTTGAACTGTATTTATTGCCAAAGAGTTGATGACATGCCTTCATGTGCAGCACTGCTTGAGTAAATTGCTGTAAAAAATGTGACCTCTCTCTTTAGGCACATTGTAAAACTCAAAAATTTGTCATACAAGTTTCTGAGGCAAAGCCTGACAGTATGGTCTTTAAGGTCTGCTCCTTCAAGCATCCCTATCAAAACGCTTATTTGGCTAGAGAGTTCACGAGCGAGAGTAGTAGGAACAGAGTCAATGCAAACACGGGTGTTTTATCTGAAAGTGATTTTTCAAAGGAGAAAAAAGAAAATTAAAAGAGGAAAAAAAATCTCAATATATATTTTGTTTACTTATCAGCCTTGCAAAAGAAACCTGGATTGAAACTAGTTTGTATTTGATAATATGATAATGGATTACAAAAGGCATTCTCTCTTTTCTATATTCAAATGCTGGCTTTCTGAGTAACCAGCTCAGTGATGGAATGGGTTGCAACTGTTCTTATGCAGGGCCATTCAGGTAACTTCTGATTCCTTCCTTAAAATGGATTTTCTTAGTTGAAATGCTGTAGCAAACCTCAATCTGTCAATGCATTTTATTAAAGTTTACTTGCATATTCACACCCATATACTTAAGAAGCTTTTGGGGTATTTGTTTGAGCTTTTTATTGTGTATGTGTGCAGTAATTAGTGGCTCTGAATGTAAAGAATTAATCCGTTAATAAGTATATATGGCTGCATCAATGTCAGGAGTCCTTCCCACACAGCTGTTGATTTATACCTAAAATGATCTCTGCTAGACTCAGCTGGAGAGGAGCTCACTGAAGAACTCACAGAAGGGAGGCTTAAGACTGTCACAGTGCAAGGTTTCTGTTTTCTGGGATGAAGCATGCTGCTAATCACTTGTTTTTCAAATACTGCGTTGATCCTAAGAACATGTTCTGTGGGAGGCCAGGCCTGGAGGCAGCAGGCGTATGCTGCCAGATACCTTAGAAATGTCAGTGAAATTTAGCCAACATACTGTTTCCAGTTAGGAAAAGTAGAGATTTAGTGACTGAATAGGCTTTTGCGATTTTTTGGTTGTTTCTTTCTAAAGGACTAAATATGATGGGTTTATCATAGGTCATCTATTAGGTGTGTCATATATATCAACTGCTTACCATCTCACATCTGAAAAGCAGTATCTGCCTGTGAGCTTGCTGCTCAGCCTCAGCAAAATAAACAGGTTACCTGTGCGAATTTCATGGTGGTTCTGAAGTGACATAGTTGATGAATTGCGTCACAAAAATCCATGGTAGTTAAGCTCTCACCAGAGCAATGTGCCACCAGGAGCCCTTGTCAGCAAAGACAAACTCAAAGCCCTACACCTGCCACAGAACAGCATCAGCATCCCCACAAGCTGGGGACTGAGTGAATGGGGAGCAGCTCTGCCGAAAAGGTCCCGTTAGTTTTGGTGGAAAAGTGAATTCGTACCTCATTTGAATGCAGCTGTGCTTTAAGGAACAGGCTGGACCAGTTGATTCCAGCAGTGACTTCCAGCTGATTGTACTTTGATTGTAGTGAGTGTTTACAGTAAACTCCAGGATATAGGTATTTGTTTCAGCCAGGAGGTGAAAAGTTCTCACTGTGCAATAAATATCTTGCATTCTGTTGTCCATCCACACTTTTACTGAACCATGAACAAAAGGGACAGAAAAACAAATGGGTTTGGAAATGCTTTTTCAGCCCTTAACTCTGCCATATTGAAGGCCAAAATTATCTGTGACTTGCTAAGTTTTCCTGAGAGCTGTCAGAAGAGTTGGAAACCTGGGCAGCCTCCTGATTCTGGCACTATTTGTCCCCGGGTGCTCCAGGGAAAGGTGGCAGAAGTCCAGCAATACACAGATGTAACACAGTTTGTCTCTACTGAAAGTCTCATCCCAGTCTCTAATAAAAAGCTACTGATTTAATACCTCAGCCATGCAGAGAGAATTTTAACCCATCTGAAAAATAAATGTATAAACACCATTGTAAAAAGGAAAGAAGCAGCAGCACATAAGATTACTCTCTAGTCCCCCTATAATCCACAACACATTTGTCTCTGCAGCATTCTGCATACTGACAGTGATTAAGGGGTTTCCAGCCTTAATGACTGTGGGTGGCAGGCTTCTGAGATAGCTCTGTGTGTGTGTGAAGTGAAAGAGAAAAACGACTTTGCACTGTCACTAGACTCAAACAAGCTTGGGTTTTAATGCAGCCTAAAGGAGTTAGAAAACCATTTCTCACTTCCTTTTAGAGGGTCTTGGGCATCTAACTGCTTCCGGCTGCATTATAATCCTCAGTCAGAGCATGGATATCCTTGCACCTGGCCGGGTTTCTTACCTTAATTTGAAAAAAGTGCAGCAGAAGGAGCAAACCCCAAACAAATGTGCAGGCTAAGTGATACCAACTACAGCAATCTGCTCAGTAACAAGCCTATTCAGCAAATTACTTGCTCAGAAGGGGCGGGCAAAACCCATTCCTTTCAATGGGCAGTCGTTTTCAGCACTCAAAATGTGTGGCATAGTTTTGTATAGTGCAGCTGTCCCTGTGGTCCTGGAGTAGCTGTGTCACTGTCCCCTCTCGTGGCACAGTCTGAGATGAAGGTCTGTCTTACCCACTGGTGAAAGTTTGAGCATAAGACTCCATCATGGGGTTGGAGAGACTGGCCTCTCAGACCACTTTGAGAACAGGATTTGAACTCAGACTGGGAACATCAGAGAAGGAAAAATAAAAATCCTGAGAAATTAATCTGATGTACAAAGCTTTGGTCAGAAGTTTTTGTGCTATTTGTTTGGTATATTTTTGAAATGAGCAAAGCTAAGTGTTTGGGCTCGTGGTTTTGTCTTGGGAGCAAGTGAGCAAGGAATGAATCCTTGGGTGAATCTCCTCTGTCTGTTGCAGACAGTCCAAAGGCAACATAACCCAGAGAAAGCCGACATCTGAGAAACTTTCTCTGGAGACAGAGAGAGGGAATGATAGGGAAAGGAGTTTGTTTACTGCTGTTGGTTTTAAAAGCATTTGTAGACACCTTGGAATGATTTGGAGGCCAAGAGGAGGAATTAATGCCTAACTTTGTGTATACTATGTGCTTTGTACATCTTTCAGCTTGGGACTAAAAAGTGTCTAAAGGGACTAAAAAGACTTCAAGGTCTTCTGAGGAATATCATAGCAAGTTCTACTCCTGATGAGGATTCCTATACGTTTCTGCCCTTTTCTTTGTATCAGTTACACAAAGCAAGGATGCTCCTAATACTTACTTTCAGCCTCCCTAATCCAGCTTCTACTAACAAGAAGTCCTTTGTTTTTTGTAAGCAAATCTTCAACTCATTGCTAGAATGTTAATTATTTAGCCAATTGTGCCACCACACTATGCTGTTAGTACTCAGTTGTGAGCTTCTTGCCCCCTCCTCTGACTCTCTCTTCCTTTCCCAAAGGCTCCTCGGAAAACTTCGGCTGCATAAACACCTTGCTTAAAACAGCTGGCTCATTTGACTGTTACCTCCACTCAGCAAACTACAGCCTTAACCTTGGTGTTTATGGTCTTTAGGCCTATCCTAAAATCTGTTTTCCTGAATAAAACATGTAGGTCTCATCCATTAAAGTGTCTAGTCCATCAGGCTCCTGTTAGAGTCGGAAGAATCTGCAAAGGCTACTTTGAGGAAGAGTTTTGTGTAGTTTTTTTCAGTTTTTCCTCAGCTTTGCAGGAATGTATATAAAGATTAGGTGTAGTCAATTGAAGAAAACTGCCCAAAATAAGCAATAGATTTGCTTAATCAATACTGTGTGGGTCTAGGATCATACAGTTGGTCTGTGTTAAGCTCTATACTCTCCAGAAAAAAGTGAGAAACTTTACATGGCTTTCCAAAGTGCTTTAGAGAGCAATAAGAATACGAGTAGAGCAATAAACATGACATCTGAAGAACAGTTAGCAATAGTTTTTCTCATTTTTTATATGTTGCTGCTGGGATTTGTGTGTGTGCAGAGAAGAGGCAAGGAAACTGTCATTCATCCTTGTAATATTTGTGGTGGCCTCCAGTGCAAAAGAAAACAGAGTAACCAGTATCCTTAAAGGGAGAAATCCCATTTCTACTTACATGGACTTTACTGAAAAATCTGTATGTTATGTTTTCTTTTGGAACAAAATCTCCAAACAAAAGAATTGTGTGGGCAGTGCAGCAAATGCAGAAGGCCTGATTCTTGTCCACAGAGGGCCTTTAAAATAAGTGAGCTAACATTTGCTCACCTGAAAAAAGAGTTGCCTAAAGAGGAACTTGAAAATATTTATTTCTCTGAGAAAGGCATCCTAAAATGAGCATGAAAAAATGTATCTGTAGTTCAATTACTCTAATTCACATCCAATATTTCTGTTATTAGTGTTCCAGAAAGAAAAGTGTGATAGAAAGGTGTAGTAGAACACCAGGCCTTGAGTGAGGTTCCTTTTCAGACTGTTGCTGCATTCTGTTTAGTTTTCAAAAGTCTTGCTTTAATTAATTTATGGAAAAAAACAAATGCTCTTCTGCAAGGGCTTATCAAGTGATCTAATCTCTTAAGTCGTATGCTTTGAAACAGAGCCAACTTCTACAGAAGAATAATAACTTCTTTCATACTGCTTTTGCAGGAGAATCACCACTAAAGCTAGCTTTTAAGAGTCTGCAAATGCTGATAACTTCTGAACCAGAATTAGATTTCTTAGCAGCAATCAAAATTGCAGTATCTTCAAAAGCAAATCATTGGTAACTGCCAAAAAAAAAAAAAAGCCTATGATAAGAAAAATGGTTATATTTTCATAGAAAACTTCAACAATCATCATTATTATCATTCTCAGAGATTAACTCTTATGGAATTGTAATACTGTTAGCAGTTTCATTTGACAGATATGAAGCTAGTTAGCGTGTAGAGACTGCACTACCCTCTTGCATACAGGTCTGGTCTTTAGGAAGAAATGCAATTGTATTTAACCATTGTAATAAATAACACATCTGTGAACTGAATTCGTGTTTCAGGCCTGCAACAACCATGTACATGCAACACATCAAGCTGGGCAGTCATGCATAAATTCAGACTCAAGTCACTCCCCTTCAGCCAGCAAGCCTGGTGCTGAACATGATTCATCCCTGCTCTCTGGAGTCATCAGCACGTGTAACTGCTGTTGGTGGGATTAGGGCGTTGTTTGTGCTGAGGCAGCAAATAGAAAAAAACAATAAAACCTCACCATTTTTGGTTTGGTTTTCTCATGTATTTGGTGATATGCAGACATATGATAGATGCTAATCTTTCTCCCAAATGAATTTGCAGTTTCAATGCCAGACAGAGCAGTAGATAAGCCAAAAGAGAGAAGAATGACAAAAGGAAAGTGTCACATACAGCTTTCTAGTCCTTTCATCATAATAGAGAGGAACTTTTGTTTCTCTCTATTTTTATATTTATAACCTTTTTCCTCTCTACCAGGGCTGTCCACCTGTCATCTTTTGCCACAGAACATATTGATATATTTTTTAAAATTTGTGCATTCATATTTGTACCTCAGGATTGAACTTCACGGTTTTGATTACTTTGCAGACTCACCAATGAGTGCATGTCTGTTTTTCTCTCTTTCTCAGGGGGAACAGCTTCCAGACAGAAAGGCTTTTTGGGATGCATTCGATCTCTGCATTTAAACGGACAGAAACTTGACCTCGAAGAGAGAGCTAAAATGACACCTGGTGTTAAACCTGGATGCCCAGGACATTGCAGCAGTTATGGGAACCTGTGCCATAATGGAGGAAAATGTGTAGAGAAGTATAATGGTTACTTCTGTGATTGTACCAACTCAGCCTATGAAGGACCTTTCTGCAAGCAAGGTAGGCAGCAAGCTTTGATCCCAGGACTTCCGTGGTTTGTGCAATAACTCTGAATTACAGCACCATTTCACCCATGTCACCTTGGCATCCCTCATGTTGCAAGATGTTCTACTATCAGCTGTCCCTTCAGTGTTACAAAATGTTTATCTTAAGCAGGCTCTAAGACTTCCTTTTGTAGACTTCAGTGTTGGCCTCAGAAATTAAAATGGTGTTAGTTGTACTAGGAAAGTTTACAGCTATATCCCACTGTGATTCCTGTATTCCATTGCATATAATTATCCCTAGACGTTAGGAAATAGGGCTGAAATTTTTCATAGCAGGTGTTTGCCCATGTCTGAATGTTTAGTTTGTTTGTTTTTTAAACCTCATCTTATTTTGTTCACCTTAACAAATCTTTAAGAGCTTTGCTTTACAAAGTTTTACAGCATTGATGTGACAAAAAGAGGTAGTCTTTTTATGATTTTTTTGCCATTCCTGTGACAAGCCATCCAAACGTTAAGAAATTTTTAAAATAAGCATGAAGTATTCAGGAGAAAACTGATTTGCATGGTTCAGCGTTTGGTGAATGTGTCCTCACTGAACCTTTCTGGTGGCTTATAGGAGATGCTGTCAACACCAGAAAAAAGCAGGGCAAATAAGGAACATCTAATTTTGAGAGCTTGCTTTTTGGAACTAACAAAATCACTGCTCAGTAACAGCAAGGTGCAGTGTGAATTTTTAATTTCCATGGCTGTCCCCCACCCCACAAATGCAACAGGTTTGCTAAGTGGGCTGCATCATTTGCTGGTGTAAATTAGTGAGTTGTTGTTATGGTTTAGGAATGGTATTCCCCAATTTCGTGTTTCCAATGAAACCATGGAGTGAGCTCACTCACTCTTCTCTCCTCCTCTGCCTCCCCCTCCGCTGCACGCTGCACGCTGCACAAAAGGTAGAGATCACAAACTGAGATAAGAACAATTTACTGGAAATGGCAAGGAGATTAAAAAAAACCAAACAGTAACAGCAAGAGTAGAGGATACAAAAAAGAGGCAAACGATTCACACCTCCCTCCATCACCAGCCAGGCTGACCGAGTAGAGAGCCCTTCCCCCATCCCCTGAAGGTGATGTAGGGTGGTCTAGAATGAACTCCAGGTCCGAGCCATGCCCTGCCCTGGCTCCTGCAAAGTTAACCTCGTCCTGGCTAGAGCAAGGGCAGTTGTACTGCAGACTATGGAACTATGCTCACTTACACAAGCTGCGGATTTGGCACGGGTGTTGCAATAGACATCTCAAATGCCCACACAGTGTCCTATTAGAAGATGCCTCTGTAAGGGTGAGGCTGCTTTACTGGATAGTCACCATCCTGACTTCACTGTAGAAAAACCCTGCTGTTATCCTGTCTGTATTCATGGTCAGACTATGTTGTGTTTAGTGAAACAGGATCTGAGGATGCACAGGTAGATGTTTCTCTTCACTTGATGCTCCCAAAGACAGCTTCCTTTACTGGCTATCTTTGGTCAATGTGTTGCTTTAATAATGAATTTCTGTAAAAAGGGGACTGGAAAGAACAAATCCATTGTGGGGGCAGGACAGAAAATTGCCTTACATGTCACTGTCAGAAGATGGTGAATTTATTCAGCATTTATTTGGCTGATAGATATTTGGGCTGTTCCATCTTGTGGAGTTCTGATTCTGGCACTAAATAGTTGAATTTATTTGTCCGTACACTGTTTTTCCCTGTGCCAGACAAGCAATCTGTAAGGAAGAACACTCTGCTTATACAAATGAAGGAAGGATGATGTCAGCTGGATCAGGTGTGTTTTGCAGTGGTCTACTTCTGAGGCAGTCAGTTCTTGTCCATTCCTGCCCTGGAGATCTGAAAATGCAGTAGCTGACATAATTCCTTTGGTTCATATATGCTTTCAGAGGTTTCTGCATTATTTGAGGCTGGCACTTCGGTTACCTACACTTTCCAAGAGCCCTATCCTGTCACAAAGAACGCTAGCACCTCAAGCTCTGCCATTTACGTGGATGCTGTTGTGTCCAAGGAGAATATTGCATTCAGCTTTCTCACGGCACACACTCCAAGCCTTCTGCTGTATGTCAACACCTATTTCCATGAATATTTGGCTGTGATTCTCTCCAAGAATGGTAAGTAGTCTTGATTTGTTACCCATGGTAGACCGGTGTAACTCTGTGAAGTTTTTTGGGGGGATTTTTTGTTTATTTATTTTAGGGGGATTTTTTGGTGACAGAATAGTATAGAATTCTGCGCTGATTTAAGTTCATTTCTGTGTCTGCAACTTTATCAGCTTCATGGTGTTCAGTTCATGAAAATGGCCATCACTCTTGTTTATGTCCCTTTATTTGGCATTCAGTGCTACACTTGCCTATTCAGTCTTTGAGTAATCATGTTGTTGGGGCTTAAAATGTGCTTTGAGTTCCATTTGGCAAGACTGTACAATAGTAATTCCTTGCTATTTATTCCACACTGAGATCAATTAGGCCTCCAAGATAAGGGAATGAGAAATACCAGGTATGTACAAGAGCCTTTGGTGCAGAAATACATTATAATTCTATCTTTTGCATTCTGTCTTGGCATATGTATTGCTCCTCACTGGATTGTTTCAATGGAATATGGCCAGTATGTCTGAATATTAAAGCCAGAATATGTCAGAGTTTTCTAGGTTTACTGACCAAAACATGAGGTGTAAATCCATTTCCTGTTTAAAGATTCTTGACGTGGGTACTTTTCGAAAATGTGTAAAGATTTTAGGGGCATAGACCTTCGTCTTCTCAGTAAAACTCTGGCTCCTGAGTCCTTGCAGGGCTTTCAGAAAACTCACTCCAGACAAACATCATCCTAGACAAATGGGGAAATCTGAATTTTTTAAGAGTTGTCAGGCACTGGAGCACGGGAAGTGATGAATAAACATATTGGTGAGTCAGTAGCCTGTGGCAGAACAACAGAAAGTTAATGTCATGTGGTTCAATATGTAGACTTGACCGAATGACCCAGACCACTCTGAAGCCTTGAAAATTTCAAAATAACTAAGCTTCCAAGTACTGTCAGATGAAACCGTAGGAGATAAAAAAATAAAAAAACCCAAAAAGGTTCTATTCTTGAGATGGAGTTTGCAGTAATTTATCTCTTGGTTATGTCACATGGATAGCATTGAGGCTGGCATGGGATGAGTCCCTAATCCCTGGGAGGGACAACTGGAATAGTGACTGCCTGAACTGATCTGCTCCAAGCGAGGCTGCAACAGGGGGTGGGACTGCTGGGGTGACCTGAACCCTCTCCTGTTCAGTCCCAGATTTCCATCTCTAATTTGCTTTTGCAGACAAGAGTTTATGATTTTCAGATGTATGAATATTCCAGTGTGTATCTCCAGGGTGATGGAGGTCAGCCCCTGGGGAGGTGAAACCTTGGAATCTGCTTTTGCAGTTACACTCAGGTCTCTTGATGCCAGTCAGGCAATTGGAAATAGCCCTAAAGTTAATGACAATGTAATATCCATTTAAATCACCTTTATTGCTGCCAGAGTAGTCTAAAATGACCTTAGGAACATGAGTCAATTGACTTTTATTGATGGAATACACTATAAGCAAGCTATAATTGTGAAGCTCTAGAAGGGGGTTTCTAATAGTTCTTGGGGAAGGGGTTGGGATCAAGACATCAGGATGTCTTGTAGCAGCTCAGCAGGAGCAGAGCTCATGAAAATGAGCATGACCTTTCATTTTGTCAGCTGCAGCTTGTGCAGATTTCAGCTTTGGCTTAGATGGAGACAGGCACACTCAGTACATGTGGAAATTAGGTGGAGCAGGTCTCAGCACAGTCAGGCAGTACAAACAATGGTGTTTTTCTCAGATCTGCACCTCTCTTTATTCACTTAATATGGTGGTAACAGTTGTTTAGAGGGTTCGTGAGATGTCAGTCTCCAAAATTCTGAACTGTAAAGCACAGCACTGTATGCAAAGAATGATTAAGATAACTAGCTGACCTTTGTTAACTCCTGAAAGTCTCCTTCAGGAATACTCAGTGCATGCTTCTGTGACATTTTTTCAAGACAGTCATTTCAGTCATGTATATTCTCTACCTTTTGTCCCAAATGGAATAATTCGTTAAATTTCATGTCCTTTTACTTTCTAGTCTTGTTGGAATTGAAATTATTCCAATGAAAATAATGTTCAGATATGTTGCTCTTTCTTCCTCCAAGAGGTTTATGCTTGCCATAAAGTTACTGGACTATGAATATCAATGTCCTTTGTAGCATTAAAAGTGAGTGTGATTCCTTCTCTCTTATTGGCTCACTTTCAAAGGAATCTTGCTGAGTCTCACAGTGTATAGTAGGATATAAGCAGGTCCCTGCTGGATATCTGATTGGTTAAATAAAGGTTAGGCTCCTGGAGAAATGGGAATGGGCACTCTCACTTAGAAGGTGAGCATTAATACTCTTTATCGTAACCCCAAGTCCCTTTCCACTTGTTAAAAAACTATATTGGAATAGTCTGTGTATAATTTAATACTTCACCTTTTGTAACTGTATTTGAAGCTACTACTCATGGAATCTGTTACTCCTCTTTTCTATTATCCACAAAATAACTAGGCAAATTATTAGTTAATGAAAGTGACAATGAGAAGAATGTTTCTCCTACTTCTGGCTTCTCATGTTAAATATTTGCCATTAAAGAAGTGAAACTGTTTGCAAGGATTATTCACAGTTAGAGTATACTAAAAGGGCTTATATGAAAATGAACTTGTATAGGCAGCTACGGTCTAATTCAGTCAGGTGTGAAATATTTCCTAAAATCAATTGATTTCAGTAAATTTAATAGATTGTCAAATTTAACCCCAACACACTTTCCACTGTCATTCTGTAAAGAAGCCCATAGCATTAGAAGAAACGGTGAGTGTTGATGTAGACACCAGCATTGTGGAAGTAAAATTATTCCTGTAGAGTTACCCCGCAGGCTGGTGTCAGGACTCACGGGTACCTGCTCCTGGCTTCACCCCCCAGATCAGTGCTGCCCACACAGAAAACTCTTCCAGTGCTTGAGCCTCATTCGAGGGCAGGGGGAGGTAAAGTCATGGCAGATATGGGCACCACCACATGTCAGTGCAGAACCTGCAGTTCCACAGCTGCGCAGGTCTCCTCCTGTGAAATGAGATGCTCAGTAGCACCTGGCTGATAACACTTTTAGAATATTATCCCACCTATAGAACGTATCCATATCCCAGAGCTTGTTCTTACCTCTGACCAATTGGCTCATGTCCTGGCACTTTACGGGTATGGTTTCAAAATCTGATTTTGTAAAAGATGGTTTGGGGATTCTCTCCTCCATTAGTCAATACTGATGTTTTGAAATCATCCGTGTGGTTTGAAAATGTATGCATGTAAGAGCATCTTCCTTTCCCCTCCAATCTTGCATGGATTTGTAAATTACAGCTACATATACGTGTCTATGTTTTGTGTATAGATGGATGGGCATATATATCCATGTGCACACACACACATATAGGTGGGTGTGCACGTAAAGCTCGTGTAGTCCCATTGGTCCCACATCGAAGAGATTAGCAGTACTGGAATGATTGGCATTTTTAATATCTCTTTCTGTAGAATTTTCAAGTTATAGTGCCCGTTACTAAGCTACATAAAATGGGTAAACATATCTAATCAGTCTTCTCAGGGTGTCAATCCACAGAAATTATCCACATCATGGGAAGATATTACCAAGAAAAGAGTATTTTTTTTCTTTTCCAAGCTGGCTTTTTGCTGTACATTTTTGCAATTACATGATTTCACAAAGTTACCATTACCTTTGTAATATTATCTTTGCCTTGCTCCCTAAAGATAAGAAATGATGGGAGAGAAAAATGTTAAAAAAAAGAATGTTGAAATAAACTTTGCTTCTCCTTTCTTCATTTTTCCTACCCCCCTGCAAGTAATCAAATGTCATATGAATATGATGAAATATATTGTCTAGAAAATGTTTTCAAAAGTCTTTGATTCTCAGTTTTGTTGGCTTTCTCCATGGAAACGATATGATTCCTAATGTAGAAAAAAAGCAGCTAGCATCAAAGAAGAGATACAGACTCTCAAACTATGTTAGTGATGCAAAAATTATCTGTATTATCTAATCTTATAAGAAATTAAACAATTTGAGTCTTTTTTTTTTCTTTTTCCACCTTTCCAACATCTATTGCCATCACACTGAGCTCTGTTCTCCATTTCTTTTGGTAAACAAGACTCTGATTTTGCATAGGAAAGATTAAAGACAAGGAAAAAGGCACAGTTAAAAACAACAGTACAAACAAAAACAGCTTGAGTAATTCTTAGGTCTCTGATACTCAGCATACAGTAGCAGGATTTATATCAGCTCCACTTCCCTGACTTATAAAGTCTTGAAATCAGCTGATGTTTGAAGAGAATAGCAAGAGAAATCAAAATGTGTAACAGAGGTAAGCTAACACTCTAAAAAAAAAAAAAGTAAATATTGTCAGTGAGAAGCAACTGATTTTTTTTTGTAAACTCATTATGTCCTGTGATCTTCTCCTGTCTCTAAGTCAGAAGTAGCCTTTCTGTTGAAAGCATGTAAATTCTATTGGTTTTGCCTTTGTCTGTTGAGCTGGATCTCCAACAACCAAAGCTTTTCTCACTCAGTGGTAAAGAGATGCAAAAAATCCAGTTCAGTCTTTGAGGCAAGGAATCTTTTCATCCTGCTTACACTGTACACTCTGAAGTTTAATGGGTCAAAACCAAAATAGGGGAAATAGGACTTGGCTGGATTTGGGGGGTGATTCTTCTGGTTCTTTTTCCTTGCTCCCTTGTGGGTGTTAGTTTTGGGACATTAACTAACTGCTGCAGGAAGACCCTCTCGACTGCATTAATGCTCATGCAGTTGTCTTCTCTTTTGAGAACACCTTGTGCCTTACAGACTTGCAGCAGGCATTGAACAACCTGCACAGTTTATGTGACTGAAGTGGGAAATGGTGTCAAGGTTCAGTCACAGTTACTTTTAACAGATCGGGAACAGGAAAGAAAATCATGTTGGAAAGTGTGGGAGACAGCTTTGTGGAGGAGACAAGCAACTGTGAGTGACTGGGGATTGTTCCCATTCTAGCTCTGGTTCACAGCCATTGTGTGGCAGATAGCATATATGTCTTGTAAATATAATGTCAAGCAGTTCTTGCAGCTGGCCCCTGAAATCTTATCTTATTTACTGAGTGAGGGGCCAGAGACAGTTTGACCAGTAATGATGAATGTAAAAGAAATTTTCCCCTGCTGCCTTAAATGGGAAGCTGGCTTTGGTACCATGAGTAGGCAGGGTTGGGGTGGGAAGAGATCTATCAGCTTATTTATCTAAAGGGAGAAAGTTCTGTGGTTAGAAATCACACTGGTCATTTACATGTTTCCCTGCTGTAAGCACACTTCACAGAAAATAGGAATGCTGATTAGAGTTTTCACTTCAAATCCAGCACTAAAAAGTCTTTGAGGAAAGAGGTGGACTTGGCACCCAAAACCATTTTTTTAATGTTTGTGTTAGCATATGGCACTTTAAATTTCTAAGTGTGCAAAACTAACTTGAAAGAAGAAACTGCCACAACATTTAGCCAAGGATTCTGGCAGATCTCTATCTCTGCTTTCCAAGCGGAGAGAACTGAAAGATCTGTCTCATTAGCTGAATTCAGGGACATGTTTGTAGACATGAAGATTATTTTGCCATACTGGAGGGCCAAGAGATGTTCTGGAGACCCACAAGGGAAAACAAGGGAACTGTAATTGGATTATGAAGAGCAGGAAAGGTTGAACAGGCAGTTAATAATTGATCTGTGCTCTGGCTATATATAGACTGGCTTTGAACTTACTGCTGTCTGCCATAAAACTCCAGACCACTGGCTGCAGATAATCAGCTGGGAAGGAAGCCTGTGTTCCCATTTGCTTATAGGAGGTGTTTATCTCCTAGAAGACCTGAGTTCCAGCTCACATTTTGCAGCTGATAAGTCATTTTTACTGTTGGATTTCTCTGGAGCTGGCCTGAAAGGAATGAGGAAGGACAGAGGGTCCTGTTTGAATAAATGCTGCATATCTATGTATACATGCTCTTCAGTAATTCTGAAAGAAGGGTATTTCAGAACTCCTTTTATTGAAAGCTTTAGCCTTGAGAATTGATAGTAGTCATTTTTCAGTTATTTTTAACTTCAGATTATCTGTGTTGTGGACAGACTGAGCTGTGCAGTAAGTGCTGTAGTCCAGCAGAACCTTTGGTTTAAGTGCTGCCTTGGAGCAGTGTAGCTGTAAACAACAGAGATCCCAATACTTGGAAGACTCAGTCTGTGTCCAAGCAAATCTCCTCCTGTATCTTGTATGTGATATCCCTATTAACATGTTATTTTCTCCCAAAGCATATCAGTTATCCTGTCTGCATCATGAATAGGTGACTTCTTCCTTCTTGCCTTTCTTGCTGAAATGGGGTGTTTATGTCTTAGTCTTTACAAGTGAGAGTGCAGGGGGAAAAGTCTGGAACAAGGTAGGTGCACACTTGGTGAAAGAGGATCAGATCAGGGAATGGGCATTAAGCAAACTGGGCACACATAAATCCATGGCCCTAGTAGGATGCACCCACAGGTGCTGAGAGAACTGGAAGATGTTATTGCAGAGCCACTCAAAAGGCAATGGGCACAAACCAGAACACATGAGGTTTCATACGGATATGAGAAAATTTTTTAGTGTGAAGGTGACTGAGCACTGGCACATCTTGCCTAGAGAACTGTGGAGTCTTCATCCTTGGAAGTATTCAAAAGCTACCTGGATATGGCCCTGGGCAACTGACTTCAAGAGTCCTTTTAGGGAGACAGGGATGGACAACATGTCCCCCAGAGATCCCTTACAACCTCAGCCATTCCATGGTTCTTTGAAAAATCCCAGAAGTATGCATTTGAAGGGAAATTACTGAAAGTATATGTATAAGCATATATTTTACTAGAGAAAAGTCATTACAATGCTACCATTATATGGTTCTTGCAAAAGGATTTTTGCTAGGTAAATTATTCATTCTTCCTCTAATTTTCCCCATTAGATGACTTAAGAACATGAATCAGTTCTTTGTACGCCAGTGGCTGCAGCTGATCTAAACTCAAATATCTCCCTTGAAAGGTTGTTATAATCAGGAGGTCACTGACTAAAGGATCCAACTTCTCCATTCGCAGAGACTGGCATAACCCATGAAATAGGCAATCCTTAGATGGACTTGCTGGTCAGAGAAGCAGAACATTTCCCAGAGATTTGTGACCAGCCAGGCAGTTTCTCTAGAGCTCAACACAAACAAGCGTCATTAACCTCAGAAAGCCATTAATCCACAAAGTTCTATGCTGCCTTTATCATGAGCTAAGAACGAAAAGGAGGTTTTAGAAGAAGCATATGATTACTTTTCACTAGTTTTGTCTAAAAGATTATTGCTCGCTCTCCTGCTCAGGCATCAAATTGTAGTAGTGCTCAAATTGCTTCTTTTTTTCCTGTTCATACCATCTTTTTCTGTGTTCTTATTGCTAAACATAATGGTTATTTGTTAGGTCAGCATGAAACAAGTCCTTGCTTGAATAGGCATCTGTACTGCCAAAATGGAAAGAAGAATGGTTAAAAAATATTAGGAAAAAGCCAAAAAGCCAAAATCTCAGGGAGGGCAGGCTGGGATGACTTTTCTCAGGGTATCACAAACAGCAGGTCAGTCTTTTTTTCCCAAGAGCTGTTCGCACAGCATTAATGATGTTGTATAATTTGCAAAGCAAGGTTGAACTTCTAGAATGAAATTCATAGGATGTTACTTTATATTTCATTCACTGGGTTAAGAATAGAAACTCTTCCTGCCAGCCTGGCTGCTCTGCTAAACTTAAGTAAAAAGTACAGAGGGAGATGGAAGCCTGGCAAGATTCTTCTAAATACAAAGGTGAGTAACCATAGGGCCTACTGAATGTCTGTGTGAGACCAGCAGCATCCAGAGTGTGTTTATAGACAGAAAGGGAGATTTGAGCAGAGATATGAGTATTGGGTCCAATAGTATCACACAGAGGCTTCATATCATGAATTTCAACAAGGCGATGTGCAAGGTCCTGCACATGATTGTGGGCAATCCCGAGCACAAATAAAGGCTGGATGGAGAATGGATTGAGACCAGCCCTAAGGAAAAAGACTTGGGAGTGTTGGTTAATGGGAAGCTCAACATGACCTGGCAGCATGGTCTCACAAACTAGAAAGCCGACTGTCTCCTGGGCTGCATCCAAAGGTGCGTGGCCAGCAGGTAGAGGGGATTCTGCCCCTCTACTCCACTGCAGTGAGACCTCTCCTGGAGCACTTGAACCGCTCTGGGGCCCCAGCACAAGATGGACATGGACCTGCTGGAGCGAGTCCACAGGAGGCTACAAAAATGATCAGCTGGCTGAAGCACCTTTCCTGTGAGGACAGGCTGAGAGAGTTGCGGTTCAGCCTGGAGAAGAGAAGGCTCTGAGGAGACTTAGAGGCTTCCAGTACTTAGAGGGAGGCTATAGCAAAGCTGGAGAGGGACATGTTACAAGGGTATGGAGTGATGGGGCAAGGGGGATGGCTTTAGACTGAAAGAGGGTAAGTTTGGATTTGATGTTAGGAAGAAATTCACTATGAGGGTGCCAAAGCAGTAGAATGGGTTGCCCAGAGAAGTTTTGGATACTCATCCCTGAAAGTGTTCAAGACCAGGTTTGATGGGGCTTTGAGCAACCTGGTCTAATGAAAAGTAGCCTTTCCCATGTCCGTCTCCATGACTGGAATGTTAGAACTATGTGATCTCTAGGGTCCCTTCCAACCCAAAGAATTCTATGTTTTTGTGATAGCCTTTGTTAATGAAGGGTCTTAAAGTGAAAGTGTTTTAAAATTTCAAAAAATCTGTAGAACAAGTATGGTTTAAAACTTACTGGATTACATCTCACCATCAGAAAGCAGGTGCTTTCCGGGAGATTTAACTGCAACTGAAGCCCTCAGCTCTTTCCTTCATCTTTATATTCAATCCTCTTCAGGGAAAAAAGATAGTTAATGTGGCATCATTTTGTAAAAGAAACAGTAAACACTTCCTTCATCAAAAAGAAATACCTAGGAATGTAGAGATAATGACTAATAGTGGGTTTTTTAAATTGCTCCTTCCTCAGAAGTTTCTTGTCATTTTCCAACGGATGAACATGCATCTATTTTACCAATGGATAAACTGTGGCATAAATAAGGAAGACAATTTGTCAGCAGCCATCAAGCTGGTAGATCCCAAATTGTGGCAGTGCTCTGTCCATTGCCTCCAGGGAACATGAAAGCACCAGTGTGTGTGCTTACCCATGAGCTGAACTGGAGAGACAGGGTTTAGTGTTATCCCACATCCATGGGTTAGCCCTATTCCCATTTTAGACCCAGCCACGTCACCATGGACATGAGCTGTTTTGTTCAGGTGAGTGGTCCCCTTAAAATCACTGGCATAAGCTCTGTGTTTAGGCCACTCAGTATGTGCATCATGAGCTCTATGACTGTGATCCTCTGGGTCATTTTTTAGATTTGCTTTATTTTCTACCTTTGGAGCAAGAAGCATCTGCCTGTTCCTTGCTAATTGCTGGTCAGTCTGTGTTCAGCCAACTGGCGGCTGCTGGGAATGAGATGTCCGTGAAGGTTAAACACATTTCTCAGGCACGTAAGGGAAGCAGCTACATTTATTGATGTTTAAGTGACAATCTCAATCTGGGTCCAGATGTCTAGCAGGATTGTATAGTCATGGGCCTCCAGACAGGCTCCTTTTGGGTGTGTGTTTTTTTCTAAGGTGAAGAAATGCAATGTGAAGAGAAAGTGTTGTTATGCTTTTTTTTGTTTTAATATAAGATGGCCTGAATATGATCCTTAAGTCCTGAATGTCTCAAGCATTGAGTAAGAGGCATTCAAATAACGTCCTATTTTTTTTTTTTATTACCCAAAGAGGCTGCAAAAAACTGAGTGGTGGATTTTTCTTTTAAACCCTAGGAAACAGTATTATCTAAGCAAGTGCAATAGCTGAGTAGTGATATCAGCAAACATGTTCAACAGGTTTTTTCTTTGTTTTTTCCATGCAAAACAAATAGCAAGAATCACCCCCGAAAAAAGTGCAAGTACTTTCTTAGTTAAATGCCACTGGACACTGAAGAGATGGGTTCTGTTCTTAAAATCACCAGCAGCACTTCCAGTGGAGAGTAAATTTACCGAGTAAATATCCCTGGGGAGAAGCTGCTAATTAAGGAACATGTTTCTAAGCCAGCTGCTCCTAACCGAGAAAACAGTGGTTCATTTTTAAATATCTAGGCTATGAAGAGGGACACTGCCACACTGAAACGGAGACATATTTTGTGCTAGAGATGACTGAAAAGTCATGTACTGTTCTGCAATCAGGAGTGAACAAACATTTACACCTGTGAGCTGCACATGGCTTTTGAGCTAAACACTTTAATTCTTTTAATTTAATTTTTTCAATACATTTTTTTCCTAATAGCAACATCAGCAGCCTCACTAATACATTCCACTCTGTTTAATTGTGCTCTCCTTAATTATTTTCTCTTTCAGCTATAGCTTGGGTGAGTCTGGAGGGTGCATGTGCTGGTGTAGTTAAAGTCTAGCAGTCCAACAAGGGTGGCTGCCAGTTTGAGACAGCTGTCAGAAGTTCTGTTGGTCCTAACCACTTTTTTCTGGTTGACTCTGAGGCAACAAGACGTGCAGGGGGTAGCCTGATGCCCTTCTATCTAATGCAGAGTCTCACTATTTCATGCATACCCATTTTCCCCAAATCAGGGTTGTCAGCTGCCCAGATTTAAAAGTGTAAATGATGTTACACAATGGTGATAAATTTGTAGGTTTTACATATGCCACCCACATGTGCTCCCTGAATTAACCTCAGCTTCTCTGAGCAGAGCAAGATGTCTTGCCAGCTGCTCCAGCCAGTTGAAGTCATTAAAAAGTGCTGTTGAAGTTGGTGAGAGTTGTTGGGTTCAATTTGGGCTCATTTAAAACCAGTTTCCGTAAATAAAGGTCCTGCAGAGAAGTCTCAGACTCCAATGGATGCCATTCCCTTCCTTGCTGTTTCGTCCTTCAAGATTAAATGACACAAGACCTGTGGTCCTGGTGACACATGTGACAAGAATTTTACTTAAGAATGATGGATTTACAGACCAAATTCCTGGTATCCTTTTTTTCCAAAGCTGCTTTAATCTTTTTGCCAAATATCTAGCCTGTGTGAGGTCTTTCAAACAAGGGAGCCTTCCTGAGCTAGAACACTCTGTAACATTTTCCCTTTTCTAGATGATGAATTAAAAATCACTACTTGATTTTCAACACAAGTCTTGGTAGTCCGGAATGGGTGTAAAGTGGGTGGGCACAGGCCACAAAGCCAACAGATATTTCTGACATTCCACTCAGGCACTGCTGTAGGCACAGACAAAAGAAAGGCAGCTCTCCTGTTGACATGTTCAGTCAGAGCAGGTTTGGGACATAGAATATGTAAGACTACGACCAAGGTATTTCTTCACACTGGGCAGTCTGGGAATGTTTTTTTGTTCAGACTGAGCACTTTGAAATCTCTAACCAGTTTTATGTCCTTATTGCCACTAGACTTAGAAGGTGCTACAGCAGCTTATCCTCAGATAAAAGAAGCAGTTCGAAGGCACTATGCTATTGCTATGGCTGCCTGGAGGTTGGTTATGCTGACACCAATCATTAGTGTTCTTCTAGCAAGTACTAGTGCTGGCCTCCATCATCATCGAAAGAGTGTCCTGGGAGTGTTTTGCTTCAGAAAAGCCACCTCAGACTTAGTCACCAGCATGGAATAACATAAATGCTGCCCTGTGGTCTGTGTTTCCCAGGACTTCCCTCTGCACAAGGGGACCCCCAGGAACCCTGCTAAAATGGCTCTTAGCTGTTTGATACCATCAGGGAGATGTCAACCAGCCCTGGAGTCATGGATTTTAGTGCTGCAGGTTGCAGACTGAGGACCACAGCGACGTGCAGCGAGCCAGCTTTGGTGCTGGCAGTGCTCTCATGCCAGGAGCATGGAACCAACGTGGAATCGTTTCCTCGGGAAGTGCTGGAAAGAGGCCGTGCTGTGCTCGGTGATTCTGTGGCTGAGCTAAGCCTGCCCCCTCTCAGGCTGCTCTACAGGCAGGATTCAAAGCTGAACAGGATGGATAACTACAATAATCTGTGTGAATCTACTCTTACCTAATATGCTGGGGTAATGTGCCTAGTAAAATTTTTCAGCCCAAGGCCAAAAAACTTATATTTCTCTTTTCCTTTCTCTCCCTCCTTTATTGACTTAACAGCAATTGCATCCAGCAATTTGACATACATTAGAGAAGGAACACAACTGGTTGTGCATTGCTTGAGCATTATGACACTCCAGGTGTGCATGCTCAGACATGGAGAGCTGAAAAGAGGACGACAGGCAAGACTACAACAAGACTGACAGAAATTACACTGCTCATGATTAGTGTGAACCCCTGTTGTGAGGCAAAAATGATGCAAAATAGAGAATAGGGAGAATAGAGCTGGTTTATGCACTGATTTCCATTTGCAGTTACTGACACTGGGCTGATATGATGGAGAAAGTCAGTGGACCAGATAATCAAAATTCAGAGGACAAAATAAAATTCTTAATAATAATCCTAATTAACAATCCATTTATTTTGCTTGTCGGGTAGTAAAATGGCAATTTAATCTGCCAGGAAAATTATTCTGTAATCTGAACACAGAAGTTTTGGTATTGAATGGAAGGCAAAATCAGTTCTCATCTACAATGATGAAAATTTAAAAACACCTCGAGAGATGAGCCCATATACTTCTGGTTCATATTAATGCAAATTTGGCCCCAGGCAAAATGCCAACTTGAATTCAATAATTTTGAAGAACAGCTGTCCATAAAAAAAGTTGCCACTGGAACTCAAAGCAATTTGACAAAATAAAATGCCATTCACCAATCTCTTTACATGATTTAAGGTGAAATTGCACCACTGTAGAAAGTAAGATCTGTTCTTAATGGATGTCAAGAGCCTCCTCGTCTCCCAGCAAATGGAACAGATAGTTTCTGGTTTAAAATCAGTGCTTCCCTGACACAGTCAATGGGTAAATCCCTGTTTGCTGGCCTGGACAGACTGCATGTCATGGTGGCTCCCTTTGAACACATATGTGCTGGTTGCTATTGGTGATCACCTGCATGCAGTAATAGCTGTTATATTTGATATACATGTGTGTTCACAGCTTTCAAAAAGAGCCAAGAAATTTCTTTCACATTTATAAGTGAAGGTCACAGACCACACCTAGGCCCCGTTCCATTTTCTGCTTTACATCCCTTTCAAAGGCTCCAGGTAAGAGACAGCCAATAAAGTGCATCTGCTGAGACCTGGATTTTAGTTTGGACCAGTCTGTTAGACTCTCCTATTTTAGTTCCAGCTTATTCTATGTGGTGTCCAGGGTTAGTCAACCTTTCCCCTTTTTATCAGCTCTCCCCTTGCCCAGAGCAAATCTGAAGAACTTCCTTGCACTTGGGCTCCATTTCTCATGTATTCCTAGAGTAAAGTGTTTCTAAGATGTTTACACTGTTAATCCCTGGTGATGCATCTTTCATTCAGTACCAGATAATGGGATTGTGATTTAGGTTTGGACCTTTGAGTGTGACATTCATGGTGATAGGCAGCACCTCCTTGCCCTCACTATGCAATGAGGGCTGGGAGCTCTGCAGTATGATTTCGGGCAGCTGAATTGGGACCTATAATATCACGCTGAATAATTTAGCAGTTTTTACTGACCTTGATCTCTTCACAAATTCCCCTCTAACGTCCATGACTATGTGTGAGAATGTAAATGTCTTTTATCCTTTTTTTCTTTTTTTTTTATTTTCTCTTAAAATTTCTCCTGATCCAGCAGACCTCTCAATCAGCTAAAAAGCCTTCATCCTAGTAGTTCGTTCTCATTTTCCCTCTTGATTTTGGAGGCTTTTTTCTATCCTACAAATCCCAGAGAGTGTCAGTGCTCATCTGGGATATACTGAATTTTGTAATACTTTTTTAAAGTGCGGCTCTTACGAGCAAAACATCCTGGCAAAGGAAAAGGATCTTAACTGGACTAGGGTTCTATCTTGAAGGACTACCAACTTTAGCATTAGATGTGTAGAGGTGGAAAAATTCCTGATGATTTTCAGAACAGGGAATAAATGCAGGATCCTTTCTCAGGGTTGGGGTGCTGTCAACATTCATTTTCTCTTTGGAGACAGTAAAAAATAGCACTAGAAAAGCTTTTTAACTCTGTGGTACTGCAGTTCCATGTATTTTGGTTGCTGATGCATAAAACGAGTTTAAAAATTTCAGATTTTTTTTTCTCTCTGCTACTTAATTCCCAGAAAAATATAATTGTAAGGATTTTACCAGAATAGATTCTTTTCCTTTTAGATTATGCCATATGTAGCTCCATGTGTGTACACACACACACATATATATATTCATTCCCTGCAGTCATTTGTTGAAGGATTAAAATTCCTACTGAATTCTTTGTTTTCTTGTGCATTTTGATTTGTTATGGTACTGTTATTTGTCAGAAGTCACGATGGTTTTTTTGATAGCAAGACTGAATGAGATGTTTGGCATTCATTTTTATATGAATTACATTAATTCCTTCAAATATATTAGAAGTAAAAATAAAAACACTTCTTTATTGCATATAAATGATAATGTAAGTATGGGCCTTTAACTGTTTGAAATTAAGTGACAATTCTCACAGTTGTCACTGTCGTCTGTGTTGTCTGTTACATGTGGATGCAAAGGAATGATAAAATCCAGCATTATCAGTTTAATAGAGCAGTGCAAGTCCTGCATGCCCTCTGCTGGAAGTGATCCCTCACAGGATAATGCAGATCGGCTTCTGGCAGTGCCCAGTGTCTGACCTGCAGACAGACACACTCGCCTGTGATACACTTAGTTACTCATTAAGTTGTGTGTCTGCACAGCAGTTTGTTAACCCTGTAGGAAGGAAAGCTCCTCCAGTGCATTATTTTTTTCACACTTTCCATTACAGTTTGAACTCTTCCAACCTCCCTCTTGACTTATTAACCTTGGTACTCCATTGTGATAAAAAGAGTATGAGTTATAGGTTGTGTAAAGTTATTGCATGACTGACACAGGTTTTATACATACAAATTTGCTCTGCTTTTAAGGAAGTTTACAAGTCCGATACAAGCTGAGTAAGGATGGGCTCCTCATTTTCACCATTGACTCAGGAAATTTTGCCAACCGAGAGCTGCACCACGTGAAGATTAACAGGGAAGGCAGAGAGCTCATCATTCAGGTATGCCATGGCTCATGCTGAGTGCTAAGTAATACTTCAGGCCACAAGCACTGGCACAGGTTGCCCAGGGAAGCTGTGGATTCCCATCTCTAGAAGTGTTCAAGGCCAGGCTGGATGGGGCTCTGAACAGCCTGGTCTAGAGGGAAGTGTCCCTGTCCACAGCAAGAGGCTTGGAATAAGATGATCTTTAAGGTCCCTTCCAACCCAAGCCATTTTATGATTCTATGAATTCTGGGAATCAGACTCTCTGATTTCAGTGCCTGATCACCTGGCAGGAGGCAAAGGTTTCACCCTGCTTCAGCAGCACAACCCTGTAGCTTTGAGCAAAGCTCCATCTGGACCCTATTCAGAGTGCCCAACTCTGGTGTTTTCCATTGAGGGATCCTTCCCTTGCTTCTGAAAATCTGTGAATTAGAAAACACCTTTGGCCAAAAGTTCGTCTGGACTACTGGAGTGGTTCTGGAGCTTAGGAATGTCTGCATGATCTGTAGTGTCCATTGAAACGCACACTGTGGATCAGGAAAAAGCTGCAAAAGGGAGAAAACAGCTGAAGAATTCAATTTCAGATAGGGTATGTTTCCCAAGGGAGAATGTGACCCCAGCTGCCTTTTCCTCTCACAAGAAAGGAGAAGCTGATGAAATGCTGGGTGTGTCAGCTTCATGAAAGACAAAACCCCTCCTCTGCCTTGTTTCCCTGCATCACCTGTTTTTCCAAGGCAGGGAGAAGAGGACCGTCTTACTGCTCCTTCTCCTTTTCTTTTAAGGCTAATTATAGCAGTTCATATTGCAAAACAGGTTTGCTAGATCTGGGCAAAAATCATTTAACAGGGAAGGGTGGCAGGGTATATAGAGAGGTTGTATCTTAAGGAACAGAATAAGAAGACAGAAACACACAGCACTGCATTTTTTTTCTCTATGGTTTCTATCTCTGGGTGGTAAAATAACACATCACACCACTACGGTGGGTAGGCCTCATTATCTAAGAAGAAGGGTTATGCTAAAAGCCAGGGTTTTCCTCAAGTACCAGTCTTCTATTGTCTGCTGCTCTGTGGTTTTTCTCCTGTGCAGAACTAATTCTTCACAATACATTTCTAGAGTGGCCTCCTTTGAGAGTATTTTGAAGTGACTAGACATGGATTTTGGGAAGCAGGGGGATTTCAGGGTCAAACATTTTAAGCTTTTCTGCAGGGGAAGTTTCTTCAAAGTCCTTTATATGACTATTCTGGTATACCTTTCAGCTTCTCATGCTAAAATCAAAGCACATTCACTTTGCTATCTTTAGAAACGGAATCACACTTGGGGCAGAATTAACTGATTTGCAGCTGAGAACATTCCCAGAAGTTTGCAGTACAATGAGATCTAGGGGTATCCACATGCTGTTGTACTGAAGTAATTTTATTGACCTCTTACAGGTTGATCAAGTTCTCAAACTCAAACACAACTTTTCTGAGATCGATTTCAAGGCCATTAAGTCACTCACCTTGGGCAAGGTCACAGGTAGGTTCTATTAAAAATATTCCTGATTTGTGAGTTGTTACAGTGCTGGAATTAGCCTCTGCTGTGTGTTGGGTTTTTGATAGACCTGGGAGTTTGTTTGGATGGTTTTGCTGTAAGAGTTGGCCTGAGCATTCCAGTACTCCTATTTATATATCTCATCAATGCAAAATTTTGGCAGCTTTACTTGTTTGCACCAAGAGCAATATTAAGCACTCCCATTGCTCCCTGCAGTAAAGTGATTCATACAGCCCTGTGGCTGCACAGGGCAGCAGCTTGGCCTAATGATACCATTTTGCTGACTGCAGCTTGCTCCTCTCCAGCCATTTCTGTTTCCTAATGATAAGAACAGCACAATGAGCCTTCATCCTCTCTACCCCTTTTTTCACTGCCAGTCTTTTTCCATCTGAATTCTGCAAGGAATATTGCATATAGCACTTAGGCCACAATTCTGCATGTTCTGTACATGGACCTTCTTGATTTTTACTCCTCCACACTACAAAGCCATTACAAGACCAGGAAAACCCTGTCTGAAATTTGGAAAATGGAACTCCTCTTTTTTATTGTCAAGTATGTCATATTCCTTTATATGAGAGTCTTGTTCTTGCCCAGTAAGATTCGAAATGCTTCTTTCTTCACAGACATTTCAGCCCTTTGTTCAAATTGGGCCTCCATATCAAGCCTGACATCTGTCTCACCATTGCAGTTTTATATGTTTCATTATTAGTACATGAGGCCTGTGGGACTGGCAGCTAGACAGAGACTATAGACAATCTCTAGTGTCTGCTTGTGCAGTGTAACTCTATAGAATGACAGTTGTGCATTCTGCATCACTTTTATTAAGCAGATTAACAGCAGGACCTGATTATCCCCTTAGTTATGTATAATGGGGCTTTTTCAGAATGCAGCTGTCTTCCAAGCCTTTGTGGACACATTTGGGGTCCTGACAGTTTTCAGCCCAATTCAGAGCTAAGCTAAAATTCTCATTTTGTCAACAGTCAGCTGTAGTGCTGAAAATCTAAAAGAACATTACTCATCCTGGCCTCTACCTAGAGCTCCAGCTATAGACACCAAATCCATAAAGCAAGGATTTTCTAACCAGAAAGATGGAAGGTGGCACAAAGACCTTCAAAAATGTAGCCAGCAAGCTGACATGATTGTAGCTCAGCATTATGGAGAGAAACTAGATTTAGTCACAAAAATACGATTAACTTCACATGTGCAAGTTGTTGCAAAGCCAAAAAGCCCAGGTGTTTCTCCAAAGGTCAGGCATTCGGCTCCACTGAGCACCACCGACTTTTCTCCTTCTTTTATTTCTCTCTTGCCCTAAAGTATTTAGACATTTTGTTTTAGTAATAGCAATGGTTCATATTCTGTAATGACATTAAAGCCATAAACTTGGCTGTCCAGGTGGTAGAAGATATTATTGCTGTACTAGAAATCACACAATGCATCCCAGCAAGTCACTTTAATTCCAGCCTATTCCTAATTCCAGTTTCTTCTTCATATGCTAGGTGAATTTCCACAAACATTTTCTTCTATATCATGATTTAGTTTTCCAGGTTTTATCCCACGGCTGTAGTTATGCTGAGTAGGGTCCTTGTACCTTTACAAAATCACAGATCTTTCTCAGTCTTCTCCCTCCAGGATAACCAGACACAGCTCTATAAATCCTCTCTTCATAGGAGAGGTGCTCCAGGCCCTAAATCATCTTTGTAGCTCTTCACTGAACTCCCTCCAGTGACTCCATCTTTCACTCCCACTGGGAAGCTGTCTTTCTCTGCAAAGCTGCTTTCCAGCTGGTCAGCCCCAGACAGTGCTGCTGGATGGGGTTCTTTCTAACTCAAGATCTTTGCATTTCCTTTGTTGAACTTCAGTGTTCTTGTTTTCTCCTTGCTCCAGCTTGTCAATGTCCCTCTGAATGGTGACGCAACCATCTGGTCTTCCAACTGCTCTTCACAGTTTTGTAACTTCTCCAAACTTACTCAGGTTACACACTATTCCATGCTGGGGAAAAAAAACCAAACCAGAAATTCCTACTGCTACAGTGTTAAGAGTATTGCTTTGTTGTACAAAGAGGAGAGCTGGACATTGTCATTTTAGGAAGGAGAACTTATATAAATACATTAAATCATCATTTATACTGTTGTATGGGTAAAATGTTAACTCCAGCTTCTGTGAATGATGGCTCACCAGGTGAATATGGATGCCTTGAACCTGTATCTGCCAAGGTCTCCCTTCTCATTGCTCATGCCCTCAGCAAAGCATAAACTTCCAGAGGCATGTGATGCTTGGGTAGACCTGGACTTCCTATAGCGGTTATTTTGGATGCCACTGGGATTACACACCTAAAGGCATTCATTAGGAAATTCAAGTGTCCACTGAGAGAGAACCCTGTGAAAAACCCTCTGTTCTATATGTCCTACATATCCATTCTACAGTCTTCTGAAAATCTGTCTCTCTTCTTTCCTGTCACACCACTATTCATTTGTCAACTCTAACAGCCTGATCCTGGCTGCATAATCAGATGATTTTGCCACCTTCTTTCTTGACTCCACCATTCATTTTCCACCGACTGGGAGATCTCAAAGAGGTCTTCCAACCGGACATCATAAAAGCTTGAAACTTCTTCCTTATCAGATTTTCTTATGATAACCATTCTAGCACAGCTGGAACTTTTGAAAAGTTCACTTTTATACAATGACCAGGTTTTTTTAATAATAGTGTTTCCCCTGCTTCTACTCTCCCCACCACAGCCCCATTACACTTCCTTTAGGTACTTGCACTCTAATTTTTTTTCTTCTTTTCAAACCGGCTATATTTTTCCAATGGCTGCCTTACACCCAGATCTGAATTCTGGGAAAAAACCCCTCTGTTTAAGGCAGAGGAGTCTCACCTGGAATTCAAAACATAGGGACACTCACTCTGCCACAGACTACTTGAATGACCTTGGGTAAGACATTTATGTGCAGATATAAAGGTAAGCAGGCATTTTATTCCCACTGGAACCAGTCTGAGCTTTACTATCTCCCTTCTCCATCAGTAAAGCGTAGATAATAGAACAGCCCTGCATCAGAGGGGTGCTGAGAGGATAAAAGCATTAAAGGCTGTGAGCTCTTCAGATACACAGTAATGGGACCATATAGCTGCCTTAGAAAGATCAATCTAAATATAAGTGTTCTTTCTAACTCAAGATCGTAAAAGGAAGCATCATTCAAGTAGCCAGTAGATGTCTGTTGAATTCATCCTCACAGTACCCAACAGCAATAGAAAAATATTATTATCCTGTAGTTGTTGTCATTTTTACTTCACAAATATAGAGGCAGGACACAAAAGGACCTATCCAAAGCTCATCAGTATCAATGGGAGTTTTTCCATGGACTTTAGTGAGTACTGGATTCAGGCCCCAAGTGGGTCATACAGTTTATGGCAAAGCCTCAGTGAAATCTTAACCAGAGTCCCAGTTCATTTACTTTAAGTGTTCCTTGCAGAGATCACACTGCTGTATTTAACCACAGAAACATTCTGACCTAACTGTGAGGCTGGCTCTGCGTTGAACAAGAGATTGAACTGCATGACCTTCAGAGGTGTCTTTCAACTTAAATTATTTTATAATTCTCTGATCTCAGAGACATATTTGCATGTGTTTAGGTGTTGTCTACAAAAAGCTGCTATCCCAGTGGAAAATATAATTTATTTGTTTGCAGGTTTACCTTAATGAATCCTTGAAAACTTCATACTATGCCCCAACACATCTAAATTCACTGTTACTGTCCCTGGGAAAAATAATCCCTGGTGCAGAGAAGTGAATTTCATTGCCCATGTATTTTCTTCTGAGAAATTTAATATAGTAGCTGTGTAGGGATACCAGAGTAAAAGGGTAGCACTGAGAGGATTCAAGAGGATTTTGAAGAAAAATGTTACAAGTATTTCTTTAGAACCTGTTAGTGTTGAGCTAATTTATTTGTGTCTTCAAAGTGATCAATTAGCAGACCTTCCCACACTGGTAGCATAAAGGATTGTGTATTCTACCACAGGAACATGATATCTTTTATCTCTGAAAGCCTGAGCTAAAACACACTCAAGTTTTCGCTGAGTTGTTCAGCTTTGATATAAAGTGTATGTAAAAAAGTTTATCTGGAAAGTAATTTTATTAAAATCATTATGTAGGTGCAGTACAATTCTTATGATTTCTACAATAGCTTTTCTTATTAAAAGTTCATGAGGAGAAAATGAAATCTATACACAGAAGAGATCACAGAGCAATTCATCCAAGAATATTATATAGGGGTACATGATAATGGGATAAGGAAATCACAAGGGGTAAGTTGTCATAAACTCTGAAATACAAAAGCTGCCTTAAAGAAGGACCTCCTTTTAGATAGTTTCTATGAAAAATGCTTAAGTCCATTTTTTTCTTTTTTTCCTTTTTTTTTTTTTTTTTTTATGGAAAGACATTCCCCTTTTTAAGCTCACCAGATCACAATTTGGAGTTTAAACAATACAGCAATGGCTGCAAGAGATACTGGCTGGACTCTACAGGTCACTGCAAAGCTCATTTTTTTACTTTAGACTCTTCTTGCCCTAAATACCTATTTCTTAGACATACCATATTGTGAGCAAAGATTTCTTAAGTCCATTTTAGGGTACCTTTAAAAGTCATTGGTTTTCCTCCTAGTAGCCTAGTAAAGCATTAAGGGAAATGGAAATTGCTACATAAGATAAAAGAGGAGAGGCTTTTGGGACCAAGATGGCAAGAACTTAAAATAAGCTAAGTTAGGCTACTCCAAGCAATCCAAAATCTAAGCTAATAATGCCATCAAGTCTGTATCAAAAAGAGACCAAATCTATTCCAGCTTTTTCCCCAGCAATATAATTTACCATATGATCGTAACACCATGCTTAAATACCTGTTTTCTTGACTGACAGTGCTGCCAGAATAAGTGTCCAGGATCATATACTTCTACCCAGCAATTTTATTTTTTACACTGAATCCTTGCTACTTGAGTTGATTTTAACTGTCTGTTTCTGGGAAAAGCATGTATTCTTTTCCACATCATCTCTCCATCTTCTTGCATATTTTCTCCTTTTTATAGATTATGTTTTCAGCCCATGCAGAATCACATAGGACTGGTTGTGTTGTGACAGATTAGGATTCAAATGTCAAATATGACATGTAACAAATTTCAAGCAGTGCCTAATTTTCAATGATAAACTGTCTTTGAGAAAACATAATAAATGCATGTCTGAAATTATCTCTGCAAAGCCTAATGAAACAAAAAATTCTGAAATATTCCACTTGGCACAAAATGTTCAATTGCAACAAAGCAAATCCAGGTTCATTGTGCTGGTTTGGGCATTCTGTTCATTCCTGGGAAGACTCGGGAGAAGTGCCTTCACTTTGCTCTTGCTGTCCCTTGCTTTGTCAGAAGTGCTTTGGAGGGGCATTGAATGTCAGGAGCCTGTCCCCTGTTCAAATTCATCCTTCCACTTAGCAAGAGTCAAACTGGTCGAGCTCAGTTGTTGTAGCCAGGAAAAACAACTGTGGTTTTCACTCCACTCTTTATGGCAGGCTGACACCAAGAAAAGAGATTATTCAAAAGTTATATTTTTGGCTTCCAGACTAACCCAAGATATGCTTTCTGCCCTTTCTAAATGACATATTAATGTCAGCAGTGTTTACTGAGATGGTTGATGGACACAGCAGCACATCTTTCCAGATACCTGCACAGTACCCTGTAGTCAGCCCTTCTGAGACAGGTGCAGTGTGTGCAGACTACAAGTGTCTTTCACCTCACAGTCCTGGGTTCGAATCTAGTGACAATGTCCAAGGAGTAATCTTGCCAGTCCTGTTCAGCACTTGGCAAAATGAGGTGATCGATCCACTTTAACTCCCACAGAATCATACTTCTATTTCTCAGGCTTAAAAGAAAACCAAACTAGGGCTACAGCATACCGAGGAAATCTCCATTTGTGCTTCTACCTGCGATTCACTTTGAGTCATTAATTAATTAGGACATAAAAAAGCTATGTCTGCTTTCACGGATGTTAAAAGAATATTTCAGTTAAGGAAATCTGTAATGGTCCTTCCTGGCTGTAAGTGAGCACACAAGTAAACTTTGAGCTCAGGTTTAAGTTTCTGAGTGAGATGAATTTAATGTTTACAAACAAAGAACAAAAATATATTGAATAGTGTTTATGGTCCTGTTTTACACAATGATACCTTTGGAAAGAGGGTATTTTACCCACTCTCCCTGCACAAAAATAACACTTTTGATTTCTCTTTCATTTCAGTTACCTGTCCTACTTGTTATCATTTACTATGTCAATTTGCTGTTTCATTACTCAGCGGATTAATGCTTGGTCCTAGAGAATTCTTGTGGAATTCTATTCATGATGAAAATTAATTTCCCATTACTGAGATATGACGACTTAAAATTGTTCTATCTAAGATCTTAAAACAGATCTTAGCTAAAGATCTGTTGTTTGTGGCAGAGGTGCATAATGAAACAGCAGTGGAACAGGATGTCTGATTTTGTGAATAGGAATAAATCAGCACATAAGTTATGTTGATACAACACACAAAGCTTAAAAAATACAA
>VYZT01058665.1:0-12495 GCA_013400735.1 Pomatostomus ruficeps | reverse complement strand
AGAAAGAAAGAAAGAAAGAAAGAAAGAAAGAAAGAAAGAAAGAAAGAAATAGAAAAAGAAGTGTGCGTAGGGGTGGGGGACAAGGAGAGAGTGACAGGGGTTAGGTGGAAGCACATCCAAGAGTCCCAATGACGTCTCGTTGCTACCCTCCATCCGGTCTGCTGGGCGGTGAGGGTCTCCTGCTGCTGCCGCAGAGGCCACACCATGCCACGCCAAAACGTATAGAATCCAGTGGATTAATACACGTTTTGGGCCAGGTGGGAACGCCCAAGCGCCTCCCTTGCAGAGGCTCAGTTTGCCACTGTCCCTTGCAACACTGCGGATCTGTTGCATCATCTGCAGTGCTCTGGGGCAGGGTCTGAGCACCCCTTTGAGGGGGCCTTTGATGGGCCATGACACCCCTGTGCTGTGGATCAGCTTTTCCCAGGGTGAAGGGCCCCTGCAGCTGAAGGAGGCTAGGTGTTCACTGCCTCTCACCAGAGGCTTTTTCATCACACACCCAAAACCTCTCCCTCTCCCCACCCTTTGGTGTGAGCGTCTGTGCTGGCCTGGCAGCTCTGGGGCTGTAGTCTCCACCTGAAGTTGTTAAGCTTGTGATCTGTGAATGTATTCTTCTTCCCCAGCCCTGAGTTTTTACTTTATCTTATCTTCATCAGGGAGCAGTGTAGAGCCTCAGTCAGGGCCCCATTCAGGGTGATGGTCCTCTCTGCAGCTTTTGTAATACAGTTTTGCTATAATAGGCAAAAGTCCTTCACGAAGATATTTAAGTCATAAACTATAACATTTCATCCTCCAACAACACAGCTGTACATGGAGGAAGGATGACCAGTAACACTTCTGCCCTGTCTTTCAACATACAAGAAGGAACCCATTGTTTTCATTTCATATAAACCTGTTTTAATTTGAGGATAAAAACAGTAGCTTCGATGAAAGCAGCCTCTAACACCATAAACACAGTTTAAACAGTGTTACTATTGAAGTGGAAATCATTTCTTCCCTTTCCTTGTTTTACAGATTTTGAAGGGGGTTTTGTTCATTTGTGTTCAAGCAGCACCATAATAGAGATGTGACACTGATTAACAATATCAATACTCCTGACTCCAACCACTCCAAATGACAGCATTGGCATGGACTAGTGGGGTCGAAAGAAGGATTGTGCAAGTTAAATTTTGAAACAAAACCAAAAATAAACAACAAAACCAAAAACAAACCCACAAAAAACCCAAACAAAAATTTATATGAAAGGAGATTTGGTTGAAATCTGCTTTGGTGTCCAGTGCCATTTCAGGTGCTGCAGGTTATCCTGACTCAGCAGGTGGGAAGTAGTGGTAGGTGCTAGGGAAGCCTGTTTCATTTTTTGTGTCTCTGGATGGGACAGCAGGGCTTCTGAGATCTCTTCAAGACGGGGCAGGGATAAAATCTGATGATGTAGAGCAAATCTGTAAGGAAATCTGTGTAGTTTGAGGAGTCTGGGAATAATTACTGCAATCCACGGTGTTATAGAAATGCTCCTGGAAAAAGTCACAGGCACAGCTAAACTGAGCTTTTTGTATCTAAAGTGTTTCTAGCATACTTAATTACCAGAACACTTATATCAGCAGTTATAAAAAACACAGTGTCACATGACCGCAGAAATCACACCTTTTTTGATTTGAATTAGTTTTGTATCAGGCTTATCATTTTCTTACATAGAACTTAAATTTCATTAAGTTGTGCTGTATTCACAGTATCAGTAAAAGAAATTTCATAATAATATCATTGCAAAACAGTTTTTTAAAATCATTCATGTGATAGACACCAACATGCAAGACACTAACTAGATTTTTCACATTTTATTCTTTTGAAAATATAATAAAACGTGGAACACATTAAAATTTTAATACAATGAGAAAACATGAAGTGAAATTTTTTGAATATGCAAGAATAGGCTACAACATATTGCAAATATAACTGTCATCTAACCTGTTTCTGCTGATTTTCAATAACATACAACACATGATATCTCCTCAGGTCTTTAACAGCTGAAATTTCTGCAGCAAGTCCGTTTCAGAAAGTCAATTCCCTCTTTGAAAAAATCTTATTTCACTGTTCTGTGAACTCACTAAAAGCTTGGCAGCAAGGGCAGAAGATAAAATACTCCAAAGGCCATAGATTCATCCAACCATAGAATCACATTTAGGTTGCAAAACCCAGATTTTCCAAAACAATAGAAGGACTGCAAAATTTATGAAATTCCAGAGAAGGACAAATTCACTTGTATCCCAATCATCTGTACCCCGTATCACAGATGCCTTCCCATAGGAAAAGGAAAAAATCTGTAGGTTTTGCTACATGTTATAACTCGTGCATCACTGAGTGGTGGGGGGTGGTGTTGCAGAGGGGCAGATTGTGACACTCCAAAGCCTGATTCTCCAACAATACCAACCTTCCTGGTATTCTCTTCTGCTGGCCCACCTCAGAAACAACATCTGTGAGGGCAAAGCCTCTTGTGCTCTGCCCAGCCTCATACACGGATCAGAATTCTATGAACTTCTCATTCCTCAGCTTCTCGACTTCAAGAGAACAAGAACATCACTAAAGGGCCAGAGCAAATAACGTAAAAAATTACTCCTATTACTTGGTAAAAAAGCAGTTTTGAAAATATGGTCAATGAGTTTTTATAATCCTTACTCATTTTTTGGATATAAAAGCACCCACACAGTATCTTATGTATTGGACCCCCTAGCCTGACACTAACAGGGAAAATCAACAAACACACACAAAAGAACACTCATTCATCAGCAGACAAGACACAGAGCTACAAAAGTGAGAATCTAAATGATTTTCCCTTCCTCTGAATCTCATGCAGCCTTTGTGTACCCTGGTCTGTGTTAAATGAAGGATGCTCAGCAGGATGAGCAATGTGATTATCCCCAGCTACCTCAGCAAACTCTACATTTTTCCTTAAGGTGCTGAGCAGAAATGGTGCAAGGCATTCCCATGGCTTTCCATTTCTTGCTTGAGGAATGCCTGGTCAGTCTTTCATTTACGACTCCTCTCTAAAGCCTCCACCCCAGTGTTTTCTCACCAGCTCTTACATCATCGCGGCTGCAGCAGCACTTCCTGGGGGAGGTGGCTCTGCCAACATGGCCCTAGGGCTCCACAGGCCTTTGGCTGACATTTGGGTGCAAGGCTAAAGGAAAAATGCGTCAGGAGAAGAGGAAGGAAAAAGCAGCCTGAGACTGCATTAAGGAAATAGCCATTTATTTACTTTTCCTTGAGTAAAGGCTTGCTGTGGCCTTTTTAGAGCTGATCACGGTGCTGCCTCTTGCTGGAACGGGAGGCATCTGGGGACCCAGAGGTCCTCCTCTTTCGGCGGCGTTGGGATGAGGTTGCAGGTGAGTGGTCACTGCCCTGGCCAGGAGCAGAGGAACCTGCAGCCACTCTTGTCTCCCCCAGCTCTTCCTGGGGCTGCTCCTGCTCTGCAGAGATGGACACAGATGGGGAGTGGCTGGGATGCCCATGGAGGGCAGTCTCCGACATGCTGGCTTCCTCCTCCTCCATGCTGAAATTTGCAATGCCACTGGATGGGGCCTGGCTGAGAGTGGGAGTACCTTCCTGGGAGGCAGTGGGGTCAGAGTTGGCAGCAGGGATCTCATCCTCCTCCCTGGCAGTGTGGGAGCGTCGCAGCCTCCGAACCTCCTCACTGCACTGGGTCTCAATGATATTGAGGATGCCATGGACCAGTGATGCAGTGTATTGCTGGAGACGGGGCTGCAATCTCTGGACCAAGACTTCCCTGTCTGGACCATAGACACAGAGGGCGAGCAGGATGCCACTCTCTGCACTCTTTATCTGATACCACTCGCCCCCATATATCATCTCCAGCCCCTGGCACAGCCAGGACCGCACAGGGTCCAGGAGGTTTCGTCGTCTTCGGAAAAGTTCTGCCCAAAGCTCAGGCAGGATGCCACCCACAGCTTCTGCTCCTGCAGCCTGCTGCTCAGCAGAGGCTGTTACTCCGTGTGGAGAGGAAGCAAGGGACTCTGCAGGGCCCTGGGGACTGTTTTCAGCCAGGCCTTCAGGAGCTTCTGCTGCCTGGCTGCTGCTCTCTGGCAACTCTCTGGGAGGTGTGATGACACAGTGCAGGTAGTCATCTCCACCACGGTCAGAAAACTTCACTGTCAAGATGAATCTTCTGCAGAGTGGGCAGGCAGGATTTCTTTCTGCCCAACGCAGGATGCAGCCAAGGCAGAATCGGTGGCCACAGGGCATCGCACAAGCAACGTCATCTGGTGAATCGCAGCAGATGGGGCAGCTCCACTCCTTCCCCGTGGCCATGTGTGCTTGTTCCCACAGGCTGGCCCGGGCTCTGACAGCACCTGAATTTACAGAGCAATAGACGTGAGGTAACAGTCATAATCTACCACCAGGATTATGATTGTTCCTGGAATTATTATTAGGGTTACTATCACCTCCACCACCCAGTGATGTTACAATGTGATGTCCACCCCTGCAGCTCTTGGAAATGCACTGCTAGTTAGAGGCTGCCCTCTGCAGGAGTCCCTCCTGCACCCCAGAAAGGAGGGCATCACCAACCCATGAGATCTGAGTTAAGGAATCCACGGCTGTGGAAAAACAGCAAGGTTAAAGTTTGGTCCATCACCAATCATCAGAAATTCAGCACAGGGGGTTTCAGGAAGCCAGAAAAAGTTTCAGATGGCACTGTGAGGAATGGCTGGATTTCACAATCCATGAAGGAGTGTTTCCTGAGAGATGGCCAAAATGCACAGATAACCTGGGCAGAAGCACTAGAGACATGTTGGGAAGGGGAGCCTTGTAAAAGAAGACCATCAGTGTAGCTGTATCTGCAACACCATTTAAGTCTGACATTGCCTAAATAATGCTGTCCCAAATCCTAAATCTGGGACCAGATCAATGCATGTTGGAAGCAATGGGGAAAAGGGTCATTGGGGTGGTGCTGTTTATGTTGGTGGAGGCACGACTGGAGAAAGGGAAGTGCAAAGGCATCTGAGGAAGGGAAGACAGAGCCTTTGGTGACTGGCATGAAATACCTATGGTGAGCAGAAGACATGGGTGAGAAGAAGAGAAGTAGAAAGCGGAGTTGCAGTAGCCCCAGACGTGTGCAGAGGTGCAATGGAACACTGGGACAGACACCCCTTGTGCATCACTGAGCTGTGGAGGCTTGCGTCACAGAGGGGCAGACTGTGACCCTCCAAAACCTGGCTCTCCAACAATACTAATCTGCCCAGTGTTCTCTGCTGCTCATGACTTCTCTCCAAGCATCACGCCAGTGCTTTCTCAGAAGCTCTTACTTACCTGGAGCATTATGGCACTCCTTCCATGTCCTCTTTGTTGTGACAGATTGGAGAGAGCAGAGGATGAAGAGCTGCTGCTCCTCGCTGGTGTCACACACTGCAGAAGGGTCATGGTCTTTCTCATGGTCACTGGTTGTCCTGGGGATAAAAAAATTCAAGAAATGTCCAAACCCTTAATAACAACATTCTCCTGGTTCCCCAAGCCTCCAACTCACCCGAGGTCAGCCCTAGGTGTAGAATTCTGGTTAGTTCAGTTGTGGATGGTCGAGACAGACAGTGACGGAGATCTTTATATTTGGGGTTTAGATCATGAGGTTTATTGTAGAAAGCGTGGGGAAAGAAAGACTAGCCAGGAGCTGCTGGACACAGCTCCAGGCAGGTCAGAGAAGTCTGAGAGCAGGCAAGAGAGAGAGATGAAAAGGTGGAGAAGTGAGGAAAAAGAGTGGAAGAGTGAGGAGTGTAGAATGTAGAATGTAGAGTGTAGAATGAGCATCGTGCTCGTTTACAATACAATAAATCATCTTCTGTGTTGAATATTCTAATTTCTATTGACCAATCTAAAATAAGTTACAAATCTTACAACATTTGCTTACAGCTTATAAGAATCATTGCATTAACTTATGGCGTTATATTTTCAACTTTACAAGTTGTTTTTTTGACTTTTTGATGAATTAGCAGGGTCTTCTCTGATCTTTGGATTGTTTGCAAGCAGAGGGCATTGTCTAAACAAATGGGGATTACTCCTAGCCGGCTATACCATTGTCTTCCAGTTGTTCAGTAACTGGAGTTAGGTAACTCAAAGCTTGTTTTCATTTCAATCTCACTTATAGTTTTTACTAGGTAATCATATCTATACGGTTTTCCTATCCTATTTTCCCCAACACTAGGGAGGCATTTCCTTGCACAGCTCACCTGCACTATTGTAAGCATTCTGTGGTACCTGGCTACCCAAACCAGAGGAAAACATTGATGAGGAAACAGAGGCAATGGCTCCTGGATGGGATCCGGTAGCTGATGGCAACCTCCAGTGCACCACCCAGCACCAGGAAGATCATGGATCAGTCATCCAGATTCTGCATGCACACTTGGCAGGAGTCCAGGAGGTCTCCTGCAGGGCTGGGAACATTCACCTTCATTGTTTTTGGAGATTGTGAATTAAGAGGTTCTCCTTAAGAGATTTCTGATCTGACAGAAGACAGTTTCAGACTTCAATGAAATTAAACGAAACTTTTTCCCTAATCTGGAGTATATGATATTTAGGTTGTTCAGAAATCTTGTTTCAGAAGCAAGGGTTTGGTGGATTTTCCATCCTCATGCGTGAATTCGGAGCCAAAAAGACTTCTTTTCCTTTTTTTGCCTTACGAAATAGAAAATATTTTTACTAGTGATCTATATATATTCAGATTTTATGTATAAAATCATTAAAAGGACTGCTGGTCTCCAAATGTGAAGCATAGATATAACCCCAGAGAAGCTGTAGATGTACTTTTACTTATTTCTCCAGCTTTTTACCAGTTCTGGACATAGTAGAAGGACATGATGGAGAAATGTCCAACACTGAAAAAAAATAAATCTTAAATTTTCTTTTTAGTCATTTATTAAGACTACAGGACCTAGAGGGAAATTGAAGTATTCTTAGCTTTTTTCTATAATGAAACCAGCCTCTGTTATTACTCAAGTATATAAAGCTTTTGGTAAACATTGTACATACTAGTTACTCTTCTCCAAGTTTTTGTTGATGAATTAGTTTCCTATCTTATGGTTATGTAAATGTATATTTAGTTACATATCACTGGAAACACAGGAAGATCCTTAAATAATTATGGTTTTCAACTAGATCCAATTAATATTGCTCTGACATTAAGATATACCTTTAAAACTAGACTCTTGAGACCAACTGAATATTCTGTATTGTTTAAAAAGCCGAGCTGCTGTGCTGTGACCACCCGCTGTGTCCATTACCATGTTACCTGACATGGCCGTAGCTTAATTCACTCTCATTACCTGAGCTGCTAGATTCATACCAATAGCAACCAATATAATTTAGCCACTGTCTTCATTTAAACATGCAGTAGTATTCACTTTGTATTAATCTCTAAAGCACAGGTCTAACTGAAAAGCCCATATATGTCAGTACATGTGGTGAAGAGGCCTGTGAATTTATCGAAGAAGGTTAGCAGCAGGAATAGCTGCTTGCTAATACCATGTCCAGGCCTTGACTTCAGACATGGTTTACCACAAACATTGGCCACTGTTACCATACAGAAACTGAAAATCACACATGAATATTTCCTCACTCAAACAAAGCTCAGTGCGCAGAGCCATGTGAGATAATCTAAGAAAAATAGGGAATTTATTTAGCTTGAACAATCCTTTTGAATGCACAAGAGTTAGCAAAGCTGGAAGTATATTTTGAAAATAAGGATTTATTCTCTTCCTCAGAAAAAAAAAGGCTGTATATGGATAATTAGTATGTTCCCATATTGCTGTGTTTGTATCAGAGTAAGGCGTATTGACAATATTCTATAAAATGTACAAATTCTTTATATTCCTCTTATTAACTTGTGTTTATGTATGACAAGATTGCCTTACATAAAGCTCAACATTTGAAGTGTGTACACCTTTCTTTAACATACTAATGACAAAATGTATAGGGTGGGAGAGGTAAGATTTATTGAGGAGATGATAAGATGATGGCTGTTTATTTTTGCAATATTTATTCTAGGGTCTTTTGTGGCACTCATTTCCATAGTAACATAATAGCTCATGCCCTCATTCTTCACTTTTCTGAAGGTAAACAAGCAGAAACTGAGATGCCCAGTTGAAAAGACTAAGACTAAAAGATGCCAGAACTGGATTTCTGCACCAGAGATAGTACTAAAATTTAGATCACAGTAGTCCTAAACCCACTGTTTTAATCCAAATTCATCTAGACCTTTACTGGAGGTCAAAGTAATTAATGAATTATTCACCAAATAAAATATAATGGTTTTCATTTTTTAGTGTTTCCCAAATCATCTCCACTTGACTGGTGTACCTACACCAGAGAAAATGAAGTGACAACGTCTGTAATTTGAAATCTTTAGAGAGAATTTTTTATAAAAGTTTTCTCTGAGTCTCAGATCAGGAATTCTGTCTCAGGATGAGGATGTAGAACAAGAACTGGATAAACCTAGAAGAGAAGTGTCTGTCTCTGGATTATGTGGAATGTCTTTTTCTACAGTGCCTGATTCAGACGGAATCTGAGTATTACAAGACAAAATGCCCTGAAGCCATGGAAAAATAGGTGCAGTGTCAATAAGTTCAGACCATGTATCTTTTCTTGCTATTAGATTTTCTTAAAACTAATCCCTGTGGGGAAAACTCAGCGTCATGTTGCGCCAATGAGAGTGAGAGGTTTTAGCACCCGCTACCATTTCTTACAGACGACACCTGTTTCTGAGGAAACAGTGTTCTAGAAAATGCGTGTTCTGGAACAAAGCGCAGGGGTGTAAAACACTCGGTGCGTTGCGGCATGACTTTGGGTTTCTAAAGGCAGCTCTTTTAGAAGGAAGCCAACACAGAGTCACTGCCAGGAGCAGGCAGCTGGACCCCGACTGTCTGCTCAGCCACAGCACTTGCTGCCCGCAGCCGCCGCAAGCTCCTCCTGAGCCGGTCCCCTCTGCCTCTGCTGTCATTGATATTTTTGTTATAGAACTGACTCCTCCTCAGGGGCTGCCCCAGAGCTGCCGGCTCCCCGCGGGCTGCCTTGCCCTGGAGCCGCAAGAGAAGCCCCTGAGACCCGAGATCTGCCTCTCCGCTGCGGGTCGGGCCGGTCCCGAGCCGCTCCCCTCAGCCGAACAGGAGGAATGCCCGACTTCTTTGAAAACCATTCTCCTGGCATCTAATTTCTGCCAGGTGATAGTGGTCCGGGCTGCCCATATACCTCAGAGAGATACTATAGTTGTCTCCTTAAGCTGAGAGCCCCTGCATCTAGGTTCTCAGGAGGAGATAATTCTAATTTGTTTACTCACTTTGTATAGAAAGTACGCTTCTCTATTGGGTTCGTGTGGCCAGGTTTGGGTAGCGGCAATGGGGGAGGGAGAGAAAGGGTGCGGGGTGTTGCTAAAGGGGTGGCTCTCACTTTTAAAGTACATTTCAGGGACACTTAGTTCCAAAGAAATCTTCGCAAACATGCCACAACTGCACTTTCTGAATACGAATACAGCTGCATGAGTGACTCAGAAGTCCACGTTCTCAGATTTTTAACTCCAGGGAGTTCTCAGCTTCTTAACTCATCCAGAAATCCAGTGATGACTTTTTAGCATCAGTACCAATAATTATATTGAGATGACATGTTGGGAGTGAAGTGAGTGGGAAGAATGGAGTTGTGAAAAAATTAAAAACAAAGGTCAAGAACACCAAGGTAAGGGAGAAATAGAGAAGGAAAAACAATAAACAAGGGATGGAAGTAACAGAAGTTTCTCCATGAAGGACTGAAGACACATCAGTGAAGAATGACAAAAATAACCACTCTCCTCCACAGAAGCCAGCTTTGGCCATTAGACTTTAGGCAAATCTTGTGCTGACTCCGACAGATGTCCTCCGTGGTCTCAAAAGGAATATCCAATTCTGATTGCCCAGCAGGAATTCAGCCCTCCTTGCTGAATGAATGGAATGCCCCAAATTTAAGAATAAACAAACATCTCTGCTTCATCATATGTCGGTTTGGCTACCATGGTTTGTGATTTCTTTGAAACCCTGCACTTAATGTATTTTTGAAGTTGTACATTATTAAATACAAAAGGCTTTCCTTAGTATTTAAAAATCCAAAGGTCAGGAATTCCAATCTGTTGTTTCTAGTCCTTTTTTGCTTATTTAAAGTCTGTGTTTCTGCTCAGGACTCCAAAGTTTATGTCCCTGTATTGCATATTCAATGTAAGTGAGTTTTAGCTATATATGCATACTTCATAATGCTTTCAATGACAAGCACATATTGAGAATATGGAATAAAGCTCCTTCAATGAAATAATCTCACTGATATCAGTGAGATCAAATAGAAGTAAAATACTCCTTATCTAAAGCAAGAAAGGTAATCTGATTTTAACTAATTTCTGTGTTAGGACAATTGATAACCAAACACTGCGAAGTCAAGAAGTCCCTGTGATATTAATATATTCAAAAAGTGAGAACTAAAACATAAGTATTTAAAACATTAAATTTTGTTCTACTGATAAATTCTCAGTAGCATTAAATATAGCAAATATTAACATCATGTGGGAATAAACCAATGTGTTTTCACCTCTAAAGCTTTTAATCCTCTCCAGTACCATCAGCAAAGTTAACCCTTTCTTTGAATATTTTAGGCTAGTTAGTATCTGCAGTTAGGTTTAATAGTAATGGTAATAATAAAAATCGGGAAATTTATGATGTTAATTTACTTGTATTAATTACAACTCAGCTGAAGAGCAGTACGTTTGTGTTCACAATCCTCACATATTATACTAAAAATACACTGCCAACATCAAAGTTGAATGGTTTTATGAATGTTTATTTTCAACAGTAAACTCTACAAAATGAGCCTCTGTGCTTCAGGTACTTTTCCCTTCTTAGGTTGTGTGGCATGGTGCTTCTCGATCCTTTCTGGTCCCCTCTAGATCTTCTGAGAGATTCTGATTTGCTATATCCTCCAAACAGAAAAACAAAGAACACTTTCAGCAGTCATGGCTGTCATAAAAACATCAGGAGGAATACCTCTGTGGTATTTGTTGATACAAGCAGGCAAATTATGCTGTTTCATATTTAGGCGGTAGATATTTATTTACACTTTCAGGCAATTTTTCTGAGAAACTGCTGAACACACTAAAATGCCTAGGTTACTGGAGAGCTTTTATTAGCTCATAAGTTTTGCTTGGTTACCTTGCTACTTGCATAATTCTGAACAAACATCCCTGCACATGACATGTTTAAAACTAGCATAAAGGACAGACCTCAAACATCTACATTTGACCGAGCTGAGCAACTGATTGATAACCCATACAGCTACTTACAATAATTCCGACCATATCTTTAATTTCACAGCTGCCCATACATACTTGGCCCAACACAGTTCGGTATTTCACAATAAAATTGATGTGTTTTAAAGCTTTAGACTTCAGTTTCCCAAAAAACTTTCAGTTCTTGTAATTATCTTTCTGATTTTAGTAAAAAAAATTATGCTCACTCTGCACTTTTATTAGAGTATTCTATACCATTCTTTGTAGATCTTATTAAGTGCACAAAAATCATACTGCAGTATTTCTACTTTTTATTAACCTCTTTGGCTACAAGATAATATATTAAAATTATGTTGTGGGTAAAGAGGTTATGAAAAATACTATTGCGAAAAAAACAACAAAGGACTAGAAACAGAAAACTCTTGGTTCTGTTCATAGTCACAGACTTACTGAAGGTTTTTCTGAGTATTTTACGATTACATTTCCAAATGTGTTATCTAAATATTTGTCCACTTTCAGACTGAATTTTAGAATCATTAATAATTCATTATACCAGTTAAAGTTAAGGAAGAACTACAGTCAGTGAAGTCAATAGTTGTTTGGTATCCTTAAATCCATACACCTTGAAGTACAGATTCTGAAAAGTGAAATGTATAAAAGAAATGGAGACTTAAAAAAAAAGAAAAAATCTGCTTTGTCCTCTGTACCACTTTTTTCAGAAATTTTCATTCCTATTGTTACATTTTAGTCTAAAAGTGATGATGTGAAATAACATATTGTCCCACAGTAAACTGAAAATCAGAATAATATGCAGTAATTATTAGTCTCTAATTTGTGATGGAACTGTTACAATTAGATGCATAGCAACACCCTTTTGGTATTTTTATATGTTATTGTTGAAACTCAGATTTGGTCAGATTTCAAACTGTTGACATTTTGGATTGTTATAATTTAAGGCAAAGCATTGGTGGATTTAGACTATGGATATAATACAGTTATTTTCTGCATAGTTTAGGGACAGGATCTTTGTCATGTCTGCTCGCAAGGAACCTGTCAGGGTTTGGGATAGTTTTTCTTTTTTTTTGTTTGTCTTAGAATTTTTCTCCATTCTAGTTGCTGGGAGGTGATAATGGGTGAGTGATTAGTTGCTTGGAGGTGAGAATGGGTAGGTGATTAATAAAAGACAAAGAGTTGGCTCTGTG
>VYZT01058662.1:0-17786 GCA_013400735.1 Pomatostomus ruficeps | reverse complement strand
CCTGGGGGGGCCTTGTGCCAGGGGAGGAGGAGGGACGGAGAGCGGCAGGCGGGAGCGAGGGAAGGAGGGATGGGCGAGAGTGAGCGAGATGGAGCGGCCGGCAGGGCGGGACGCAGGGGCTGAGGCTGGAGGGGAGCGGGGGAAAGCAGGGTGGCGGGGCAACGGGGCAGCTCCGACGGCTGCGCGAAATGAAGAGCCCTGCCTGCTGCCGGGCCGCAGGGAGCCCGCTCTCACGTCGATCTCTCTTTTCCCTGCAGGCTTCCTTTGGGAGTTCGAGCCCAGGTTCGTTCTCGCCCACCTCCTGCATCGGCACTCGGCCTGTCGCCCGCACGCTGCTCTCTCCTTGCTGTTCCTTCCCAAATTTGTCCCCTCACAGTTTCCCTAAGACTTCGTGTGCACGCTGTTAACCGTCTGCCAGGTTTTTAAGAGGAGATATGTGCTGCGGAATCCTTCCTTTAAGTCCAGTTACAGTTAGAAATTGGCGGCTCGGAACCAAAAATGAAATCTAGAGTTGCATAGCGCCTTTAAGTCAGCGTTTCAGTAAAGCCAGATAGCCTGGAGAGAGTCAGCTTCTCTTGTTGCTGATAACTACAGGCTTGTCTAAATTTGTGACTTCTTGGTAATAAGAGAAAATGTTTAAAATCATAATAACAAGCAACTTTTAAGGCTGTAACTAAATGCTGTTAAGGTTCTTTGGAATACATTATACAATCGAGCATGGTTAACGTCAGCAGGGCTATTCTCAAATATTTGGGGAACATATTTGCTTCTATGCAAATACCTTCTGCAGTGTTTGTCATAATTTTTGACTGTTATGAAGTTACTTGAGCCTGTATTTTTCAGTATAGTTTTAAATATTTTAAATGGGGTATTGAACATTCAGAACTACAGGAGAAGTGAGACTTTTTAATATAAAGTCTGTGGAACAGAACCTCCCCTTGAGATAACTGGAAAATGAGTTAGAAAAGCAATTAAAAGCAATAATCTTGAGCACACCCTTATAAATACATGTTAGACTAAGTCAGTTGATACTTTCTTAAAACTTGAGCACAATGCCATAGCCAACAGCAGAACTAAACACATCGTGTCATTACTGGAACTGTAGTAGAGTTTTCAACTATGCTGAAAGTTCTATGAGACCATAATATGAATAGCACGAGTAAAAAGCATTTTTGGCCTGAATGTTTCTCTACAGTATGATAATACAAACTTTGACAGCTTTGTCTTAAGCAAGCTAAACAAAGTTCAGTTACCTGCGTGTACAGAATGAACACTTAGCATAAATGGTGAAAAGTTACGTTCTTTAAGGTTCAGAAGTGTTGGTATGTACAGCTGTCTCTTTCGAGGTTGATAGCAGTGCAAAGAAGAATACTGTATTACAATTTTTTGAAGAGGGTTGAAAATTTCTAGGTATTTCCTTCAAAACCTTTGAAGAAATTCCTTGATTAGAAATAATTGTTGATAAACCTTTTCTCTGATGCTTGAAAGCTAAGGATTGCAACAGAGCACTAGTATGTAGGGGGAAACCAGAAGTGAAAGAGAAATATCCTAATTGTCTTTTTTTCTCCAACCTGGAAGCCATAAAGAAGTGAACATTAAAGAGCAAAGCAAGCCTGTAATTTGGTGATTCTTTATGGTAGAACACTGACTACTGGTGCAGAATATTTTCATCTTTAAAAATCATTGAATCTAATGGTAATCTTTCAAATGACGAAGTGCATTTAAAATAATAGTGCTTTTTTGATGACTTTTGAGTATCATCTTCAGTAATGAAAAAGTGTCTGTTGGACCACAGAGCTGTCACACTGGCTTGTTAATTAATATGATCCATTAGAAGCATTTTGTTATTTTTGGTGTGTTTTTCAGAATATTTCTTGAAACTCTGCTGTTTATTCTTCTAGATCAAGTGCTACAAATTAGAAGATACATTTGTGAGGTTAACTGGAAGCGAGTCTCACTTTATTTTGCTGTTAGTAGCATGTGAATTCATGACCTAAGTTACCTGTTTGCCAGTGAAAAAATATGCTTGTTACCATATAAATCTCGTCAATAAGATCAGAGTCTATAGATCAGAGTCTTGCAGCTTCTGATACCTTGTCATGTATGTACTTTGTATCTTAATGATGATTTCAAGGGTGCTTTGAACAAACTTTATTCACTAAAATTCTAATTTGGGATTGTACTTCCTGCAACTTTGTTTTGCTTGTTTAGGTAGTTCTCCCTAGTATTCTGTTTGTAGCAAGAGAGAAAGCTGTGCTTATTAATTAAAAATATGAAAAGGAGAGGTCAGCTAAAGCAGCTGAATTTGCCAAGTAGTTACAAATTTGTTACTCCACTGAGGGTTCTGACACTGTTTGTAAAAGAATTCATGCAATTTTTTTTTTGCTGGGATTTAATTTCATGTGTTGGTATAGGGAAAACATTTCTCAAATTAAGTTCTTCTTTGGTAGTTGGCTCTTTATCATCTGAGGATCATGACTTTGACCCATCTGCTGAAATGCTGGTACACGATTATGATGATGAGCGAACTCTCGAAGAAGAGGAAATGATGGAAGAAAGCAAAAATTTCAGCTCTGAAATTGAAGATTTAGAAAAGGTAAGAGCAACTTTCTCCCTTGTGAATGTCCATACATATTGTAGTTTTTCCAGTAAAAAAACATTCGACCTGTCCCTCAATTTGTATTGTATAGTGCAGTTTTCTGCAAAAATGCAGCTTGTTTAAAAGAAAGGTTAGGATGTAGCAGTGCATCACCACAGGAAAGGGTGAACTTGCTTCTCAAAGGTATTAGTGTTCATTTTTTTTTTTTTTATTTAGTAGCACATTTGCTTTAGTAGAGAAATCACTGTTGGAGGTTTTAGAGTTCTGTCATCTATGATCACTTCTGTGTTGAAGTGTACTATTGAAGTGACATCTGGCTGTATTTCATGATGTTGGTTAGGTTTTACTTTTCCAGTATGCAGACAAACAATCCTGGTTTAAACGTGATTGGTCCCATTAATTTGCTATGTAAACAATATTTCTATGTCTCAGTGTCTTCAGTTTAGCATTGAGAGCATGTACGAAATGATCAGTGTGGTTTTGGCTTTTCCTATTCCATTTTACTCTTCTTAATACGAAGATTTTCATATTTACACCTCTTGTTCACCCATGGCAGTGCATCACCCGTTCTAAATGCCTGCTGAATGCTGAACACCCACAAATTGATGTTTTTGCATTACTGTTTGGTGACCCACTTACACCACTCAGCATAACTGCAGGTTTTGGTCAACAGACTTCCAAAACAGTGTAATTTTTAGCACCAAATACGAGGCTGTGTTTATGTAGTCCATGTAAAAGCAAATTCTATAAAAACAAATTCTTTAAATGTTGACTTGACAGTGTTTATACTCCTGATTTTTTCTTTTTCTTTTTTTTCTTTTTTTTTTTTGCCTTACTGCCTTTACTATTACTTTTTTAGTGATTATGAGGTTGCTGTTATAGTAGTGAAGCAGTTTTCCAGATCTGATGGTTAAAATGGAGTTGTTACTCCACAAAATTCTCTTACTGCTTCTGTAATAAAAGAAAGAAGAACTGAGACAGACTCATCTTAAACACTTCATTGCTTTAGATGCTCATCCTGGGAAGACTTGGACATGAGTTTCCGTTTGCTCATGGTGAAAAGTCTTTGCAGGACTAAGATCTTGCCTGACTAAAGAAAAAGAAAGCCAGTTAATCAGTGTATGGGTTCAGCAGTAAATATTTAGAGGTATACCTTTCAAAGGTATAAACATTTGAAAATATTTTTAATACTTTGATGTCTTGAACCAGGTAACTAAAAAAAATCTTTGCTATTTAGTGTTTTATTAATTGTATTAGGATGCAAGTATGATGATAGTTATTAGAATCATTTGATTAAAAGCTGTTAGAAAAGGCAAGTGAAAAATAAGCCTTTCTCTTGATTTTTGCCTTCTCTTGGCTGTCTTTCTTGTTACCTTCTTAATGGTTAATGTAAAGTACATTGTACAGGAGATGAAAGGAAGGGCTTAGAAGTTGCTATATTGGTTTGTGGGGGTTTTTACATGTGCAGCTGTAGCTGTGTAGGAATAAAGTCTTCAAGGTTTTCTGTATTTCTCTTGAAAAAATATTGACAAATCATGTTCTACAGTATCAATCAGATAAGGAGCAGATTTTTAATACTTGCTCTTTAGTTTCATCCAGTAAAATGTTTTCCCCAGTAGCTTGACAGAACTTCTCTATATGCCAAGAGACATGTTTTTGATTTACTGTTATCATAGAATCACAGTATTTTACACTTTCAATCATTCCTGCTTTCAGCTGAGTTTTTGTTTCTTTTTTACTTCTGTTCTTCAAAGTATGTCTTATCATCTTAGGCCTGAACTGTTTATGAGTAATTAGCAATATGTTAAAGTGTTGTAAATCTTCTTGTATTAGGAAGGAAACATGCCGTTGGAAGATTTGCTGGCATTCTATGGCTATGAACCCACAATTTCAGTTATGGCTGGTTCCAGTGTGGATAGCTCTCCAAGTGAACTTGCAGATGAACTTCCAGATATGACTCTGGATAAAGTAAGTCAGAACCATTTTCACCTGAATTGTTGTTTAAGAGGAGAAATCCAGATTGCCTTAAATTACATGTCATAATCTCTTGATGTTACAAAGTATGTATCTTTGTTAATTTTGATACACATTATTACTCTGGGATCCTGCCTTTTCAAGGATATTGGGCATCTAGTTCTAATAATGACAGTTTCAAATGCATAGCAGCTTTAGTGTCATTATGTTAGTACAAAAGAAAAATGAATATGTCAACAGTTTTTCTAAAACACATTCAAAGAACTTTTAAGTAGGAGGTTTGATAGTTGTTTTGGGGTTTTTTTAGTTAAGAAGTGGGATTTTTCGATAATATATGCGATGACCAGAAATAACTCTTGACTTCCACCACACATCAAGTACCAAAATGGTACAAAAATAACTTGAAAATGCACGCTTGAATGCTTTGGAATTTTATTTTCAAATGCATATCATTTAGGAAGGTCTCAGATTTGGGGAGTGAGAGATTGCTTTTTGTGCAGTGACTGTATGTGTTGCATTGCTGATACAAAAACCTGAAACTTCGGCTTTTGTGGTTTGTGAGTTAAATGCTGAGATTTTATTCTGATCTTTGGCTACAAAGCATGCGTAGCTTGTAGTTCAGCTTAGAGAGTATGCAAGTAGTAAGTATATGTATTTTTTTTCCTATGAGTATGATGTAATGGTAAGCTCCACAGAAAGAAGAATATAATGATGGCTCTGCACATCTGATTCTCATTAGGATTCACGATTGTGTTGAGGCTACAAAACTGTAATCGGCTTGTTCTCTAATACAGTTCTTTCCCTTCCAAATCTCTATCAGAGGGGTTCAAACTTGTCTGCTAGTGAAGGAAGTGTGCTTTTTCTTTCTTAATATTGTTTCTTCAACCTACAAAAACATCAGATTTTTTCCTCTCAGCAAAAGTCCGCAAAAAGCTGGCTGAGTTTTTTTTGTTCGGTTGGCTTTTTCTGCAGAGTTTAGGGGGCAGTAGGCTTTTAAAGCTTCATTATGTCTATGGTGCACAGAATGACAGAATGCTAAATATGTGAGCCAGATTCCATTGGTGTTTCTTACTGGAAGCAATTGGAGGAACATCCGAGGTTGATGCTTGCAAAAGTTAATTCTTGTGCATTTGTTTTAGTAGAAAAGAGAGGGGGAATGAACTATATTTGACTCTGAAATGAATGGTTTTATTCTTAGAGTTTGTAGGAGCAAACTAGCTTTTTGATTAAGGGAGTATGGTCTGCAGAATTTTCTTATGGTAAGGTAACTCTTTAATTACTGAGGCTTACAATTGGCTGAATCTAAATGCTTACAAATCTATACTTTATAGTCACTCTGAGGTTTTATTTTTTGATTTTAATGATACAGGAGGAAATCGCTAAAGACCTCTTGTCGGGAGATGATGAAGAAACACAGTCCTCTGCTGATGACTTGACACCATCAGTTACTTCACATGAGGCTACTGACTTCTTTCCTCGGCCATTAAGATGTAGGAAACCTAAGTTTATAATAGTACTCAAAAAGTTATAGCATTATATATAGCTCTGTACCTCAAAATATCAAAATTGAGGATTACTGCTCACGGTACAAGGAGTTGAGAAACAATACTTTGCAGGATGTTGTACATGAACATTGCCTTTGGTTGGTATTACTGACTACCTAAAAGACTTATATTTGGTTCTCTGCTCAAAACACAAGTAAAATTAATTTCTCTATAAGTACAATGACTTCATAATCAATAGTTGATACAGTATTGAGGAACACCCTTCATGATTTTCAATATGTTAGTGAATTATATGAATATGTAACCCATTCTTTTAAATTAGTGTTTCTCTACTAAAATTTTTGCTGCTACTTTTAAGCCAGTGACTCCTATTCAGCCTATGGATGTGAACTGGAATTTGGTTTCTTTGTGATTATTTCCCTTCACACATTCAACACTTTTCCATAGGACTTCATGGGGTGAGCCAAAGTAGTTTTATATGGGATGGGGCCTATAAACCCATGACCACCAAAATTTCACTATCCATGGAGCTATGAAGGGAAAGATCTGAGAACCAGTGGTTCAGCTATCCAACCTGGATGAGATATTCTTCATTGCCTGTTGTATCTCATTTGTTCACTGGTGTCCTAGAGTTAGACCAGTGTGGAGGACTTTTATCACAGTTTTAATTTGGCAGGTATCTTAAGGTATTCTGTGGGGAATTTCATTCCTCTAGAGGAGGGGGGGATAAAGGGAATGTGCTGCCTCAGTCACCAGCAATCATACCCATTTGCATGCTGCTGTCTGATAAATGCAAGACATTTGTATTGAAAGAGAGATTAAAAAAACTTAAAAATTTTAATGCCCCTTCTTCAGTTAAACAAACTCCAAAACATGCTGGCACTTGTGAACTGTTAATGAATATGACGTTGTAAGTGTGGCAGCTTCATAGAAAAAAGTATTTAGCCCCTTATCTGTACTGAGGATTAAGAAACAGTCATCTTTGTTCTCAGCTGTTATGGTTTTCTTTCTAAATGTTACTTTGTTAGAACATTAAGCTGGACATTTTAAAATCAAATATCCACCATTTCAGGGAAGGAGATGTCAGTTCTTTGTGCTGTTGGCAGTTCCATCTTTTTTCTGGTTTCTGTCCATTTCCCAGATTCTAAGATAACATTAAGATATGGGTATCTAATACATAACACAGACTATTTTGTTAAGTTTACTTTATTGGGCCAAATAATTGCCAGTGATTGTCCAGGCATATTGTTGTTCCATTCATTCAGGTTAGCTCTTTGCTTGCTACTTGAAAAACCAAAAAGAGACTGGTGATTTTAGTAATGACTGCAGAAGAGCCCCAGTCCATACAGTCTTGGATATTGTCTCTGATGTTGATGACATTTTAGTTGTGACGAAGCTAAAATTTCATCCCAGTATGAGTATGTTTGTTCTGAAGTTGGAGAATATGAAATAGCTGTAATCATGTCAGAACTGTAGATTCCATTCTGCTGCAGATTATACAACTGTAAAAATAGATCTGCTTCAGAACCCGGTACCACAACGTTCCAGATTCCAAAACATGAGTTATTCTATGGAGTAAAGTATTTGAATTGTTTGGAGGGCTCTGCTGTGTTTCTTCCTAAGGAAAGGGGGAAAAAAAAGATGGAAGAGGAATAAGCAGTTTTTTACTGTCTTTTACTTATTCCATTTTGTGTGTCTCTCCTGTATCTTCATTCCATGCTAAGGCAGCCTGGTTTAAAGGAATGTTTTGAATGCCCATTAAAGCTTCTGATGAAATGTTTTAGTAGGTAATAAAGGCATGCCTTCAGCTTTACTCTCTCTGTGATTAACCTGAGGCTGTGTCATAGCCCTGGAAGTTTTCTGGTTTTTCTCTAGGTATAAGCTTTTATTGAGAAAATAAAAAAAAAAAATACGTCTTTTGACTATTGGAAATGTAGTAGATTGTGTCACTTGCAATGCTGACAGATGTTTCAGTTCTGCAGTATACAAGTACCAGTGCATTCTGACTTCATTCTAGTTCGGTTTTGATAGAAATGTGGATCAACAGACTCATAATAAGTGTCTCACTGAATAAAAGCAGGTGCTCCTTTCAAAAGTAAATGATATCTTGTAGTTTTTTGCTTGAACAGAAAATTCTTCATAGCTAAAAACAAACTTCTTTGTGTCTGAAGCAAACACCACGTGTGATGGAGATAAGGAGTCTGATGGTGAAGATGTAGAGGCAGATAGTGGTAATTCATCTGAAGATTTGAGAAAGGTAACAATTATATTTTTTAAAAGTAAAGAAAAATATGCTGTCAAGAAAAATCTGTAAAGATTTTTAGTATGTATCTTAAATAGTAGTTTAATTCAGGAATTCTCTGTCATGTGCCACATTAATTTTTTAATACTTCCCTCCACAAAATATTGTTAATAACTTTTTCTCTTGATTTTTATTACATTTTCAGGAAATAATGGTTGGTTCACAGTACCAGGCTGAAATTCCAGCTTACCTTGGCAGATGCAGTGATGATGAAAAGGGTAAGTTCTTTTAACTGTTTTACTTCTTATTTTATGTTTATAAACACTTTGATGGAAAAGTGTTATTTAAATTTGTAATTCAATTCAATTACCTAGTTAAAGTCTCAGAGACCATTAAAAAAAGGCACTAGGAAGTTGAAGTAGCACAATTGTATACTTTATCTCAGTAGTGTGACTCTTCAATTTGCAGAGGACATTCTTAAGACAAAATTGGAGGGTTAATTCCAAAGTTTCTGGTAATATTAGGAGGCAACTAACTGTAGGTCAAGAAGGGAGTACTTTCATTGGAGAATCATAGCTAGTCTATGAATATGTAACTTAGTTTACATTGAAGATGTTCAGAACAGTTTTTTCCTTGCTTGGGTTTTTTTTTGGCAGATAAAACCATATGAGTTATAAAATTGAGATGGAAAACAAAGCATTAAGCTATTTTAAATTTCTTTGAATAGGTCCCGATATACTGTCTCTTAAAAATGTAATGTTTTAACTATGACGTTACTCCAGTGCAAATTTATGTTAAAAACTGCTGTTGTGCTAGAGTGGAAAAGAGAGCTTTACTTTATTAATAGAGTTTTATTTTGTTTCACTAGAAACCTAACAGTAAGTTAACAGACAAATAATGCAAAAAAAATTGCTCATGGGTGGAACAGGTATGAAATTAAGAAATGGACAGGGTGATATAATAATAAATGAAGGACATTCTGGGTTTTTTTCTGTAAATTTTTGATGTTCTGTAAGGTGCTTGTGTTCTGTTACTGTAACATTTAATGGGGATATTATTTGAGTGAATTGTATTGAGTCTTTTCAACAGAGTCTTTTAAAAGAGCCGCCTGCTCTTTTAAGGAATAATCCTTTGCAACAGAGAAGAATGTTTGGTAGAGATGGAACTGGAAGCATTAGGAAGTGAACATCTCTTACGTTGCTTAAGGTCTAGGAATGCTTCCAATTTTTTAAGATTCAAGCATGATGCTAATGGGTTGCAAGAAATGGAAGAGTAAGGACTGGATTTATGTGGGTAATTCTTCTTCTATTTCCACATCTTGACTTCTCCTCAGCTAAGAACTGAGGAAGTGCTAATAACCAGAGGATGACCAAAGAGGGGTTAATCTGAGAATTTTCTTAGTAATGAGCTGGTAGTAGAGAGAACCAGTGAAAGTCTTGTCTGATAGCATGGCCAAGAGTGAAGGGGTAGCTCCCAGATCAGAGAGCTCAAGGAGCATCTTTTGAGATTATTACTTAGGAACTCCAGCAAAAGCACTGCATTGTATTGGTTGATGAAGAAAGCTAAAAATGAGTGTCAGCAGCACGCTGGAATGCTGGGTTTGGTTGTAGGGGTGAAGGATTCAATGAAAGCCCTTTCTGTACTCCCTGAAGAGTCTGTGATGGCAAACAGGGGCTTACATTTGTGCCATGTAGTCCCAGCTACCAGAACTGTGCTAGAAAGCAGCTCTGCTCTCTTAAGAGCTTTACGCTTGTAACATGTCTGTCTGAAAGCTTTCCATGTTTCTAAGTCATAAAAGAAATTTCATTCTTCACCTTACCCTAATGTTGTTTCCTGCAGCTGTAGGAGAGCTTTGAGCATCTCCATCTTTTCTGCTGCAACAGCCATTTTGATTTTGTGTTTGAATTAAATAACTCAAACTCTGTATTGCCAAGAGAGTACATGAAACATGATGTGCAATGGTAATCACATCTATTGATCAGAGTAAAGGATTTGTAGTTTAATCTAGTATTGAAACATATGCACAGACTGACAAAGGTTCAGGTCAACTCTCATGCATTTCCAATATACTGTCCTTGAAATAAGCTGTCTGAGAGCTGCAGACATAATTTCAGTGTGCTGTGGAGGACTGCACATCCAAATTACTTATAAAGCATTCAACATACCAAGTTCTTAACAGCATTCAGTTGCTACTGAATGGAAAAAAAAATACCACATTGCCATATAGATTGCCATTCTGTTAAGTAATTTTTGGCAAATTTTAGTTGAAGATTACTAAATAGCCAAAGTGATCTTCAGTTTAAAAGTAGTATGATCGTGCTTGATTTGATTACTTCTGTGTTCCTGTTCTTTGTATTTGTAAAATAGCTTTCAATGTTACAGCCTTAAAAATGTTATACCTGGCATTAATGGATTTCTGTTTTATCAGCTTATGAAAATGAAGACCATTTACTCTGGAAACCTGATGTGATCTCAGAAAGTAAAGTCAAAGAATACCTTTTTGAAACCTCCTTAAGAACAGGAAATGAAAAAATGATCGGCAGAATTCCTGAAGGACTACATACACGGGACAATGAACAAGTAGGTTTTATGTCTTGTTCCATTTGTAACACAGCACTTTGTAATTAACATGTGGTCTCCTTCTCTGCCTTGTATTATAAAGGCACCGCTACTCAATTTCTTCATTCCTTAGTTGGATATTATTGGGTCAAGATCGTTGTTAAAATTTTTAAGCACATGCTTAAAAAACTTGCGTATTTGAATGTGCCCAGTGTTGTGCTCCATGATGTTTCTGATTGTCATACTTTTGACAAATTCAGCCTTTTTAATAATTGCATATAATGTGTTACATTTTTTTAATAAAATCTTGCCTCAACTTTTGGGTGGTTTTGGTTTTTGGTTATTATTTTTGAATTTTTTAAAAATTTTCATCATGGGTAAAGAGAAAAGCCTTTTTTTTTGTATTAGCTATGTTCACTGGAAGACTAGTTTTGGAGGTCTAGATTGGATATTAGAAAACTTTGACTCTTTTTCTAAAGCCTTTTCTTATTTTATAGGCCCTGTATGAACTTCTTAAAAGTAGCCATAATGTTAAAGAAGCAATTGAGAGATACTGCTCAAATGGAAAGGCATCTCAGGGTAAGAGAATACCTGTTTTTTCAGAAAAGTGTGTTTTTAAAAAAAAATGTTGTGTGGGAAATCCTTGAGTAGGAATCAGGTTATTAAGCACATCCCTGTCATGATGACTTTAGCACAAATTAGGTATAATCTGACATTGGCCAGTTGGAAGTTTTGCTACAGAAGCTTGCAGTTTGTAGAAAGGCTGAGGATTTGTTTTTGACCTTCCCTTCTTTCCTCCACCGCTGTTGTCGGGGAGAAATGTGATTCTGCTGCCATAAAGCAGTTCTCACCCACTATGTAGTATCGATTTGAGATCGTGGTTGATGGCAGTCTGATGACACTTGCACCAAAATCAGGGGAACATAGTTAGGTACATAAATATGCCTGACTCTGTTCCTTGCTGTGCTAATGTTTGTGCTATGCCAGCCCTAAACGGGTTCTACTGTATAGTTCCATAGGGCATGGAGAGCTTTGCTTGAGTCTGCATTGGAAAATGGGCTTCCATCTTGTTCATCCCTATTATTTATTAATCCTTTAAATGAAAACCAGAGTCTGTCATTTAACAAAGATGGTTCTTTGTCCTTTATTTTTGCATATGTATCGTGTGAAGCAGAATGGGTTGTGAGCTCTGCTATAAGTTGATATGCTGGTAGAGAGCCCTCTACTCAGAACTGGATCCAATGGGAAGTTGAGTGTATGCAATTTAGGTGCTGTGAGAGACAAGTATCTAAGTGGTTGAACCCAAGCTGGCAACTTAAGTACCACACAGCTGCTCCCTCACTCCTTCTACCCCACCACTTCCTTTCCTGGTGGAGATGAGAATTAGAGGAAAAAAGTAAAACTTTGGGTTGAGCTGAGAACAGTTTAATAATTGAAACAAAAAAATAATGTAGAAAGAATACTAATGGTAGCGATGACAATAATAATTGTAATGAAAGAGAAAGAAGGATAAACCCCAGAAAGGCAAGTGATGCACAGTGACCCAGTTGCTCAGCATCTGCTGACGATGCCCAGCCCATTCCCCAGCAGCAATTGCTCTCTCCCAGCCAGCTTCCCCCAGGCCATGTCAGTCTGTATATGGAATATCCCTTTGGCTGGCTGGGGTCGGCTCTCCTGGCCATGCTCCCCCAGCCTCTCATGCACCTGAGCGCTGCAGAGCACAGGTAATGTCCTTAATTGCACAGTTTGGCACCAACTAAAACATCAGTGTGTTATCAATATTATTCTTACAGGGGATCCAAAACACACCAGTGTACTAGCTACTAGAAAAAAATTATCTCAGCCAAAACCAGGACACTAAGGTCAAGCTGAAGGGGACAATAAGGACTCTTAGAAGAATGTTTTAAAAACCTCATGTACAAGAAGAGATTGTGTAGACCTTAAAGTATCAGCTGCAGGGTTGTATCCTAAATCCAATACCTCTCTGGAATTAAGATTTCTGTTTCAGGGCTGAAAAATGCCTCTGTCCATTTGTGGCTTAGAGGCCACAATTCCATCCTAAGGACTACTACTTTCAATCTATACCCCATCCCCAAGTTCCAATGGACTTCTTCTACCTCATTAAAATGGTAAGGGATAGATGGAGGAGTAAGGCCTAGGAGAGGAGGGAGGGGCTGTGGATGTTGCCTACCTGGACTTCAGTAAAGCCTTTGACACCATTTTCCACAGCATTCTCATGGAGAAGCTGACAGCCCATGGCTTGAACAGGTGCACTCTTTGCTGGGCTGAAGCTGTCTGGATGGCTGAGCCCAGAGAGTGGTGGTGAATGATGTGTTCCCCAGGGCTCAGTATTGGGGGCAGTTCTGTTTAGTATCTTTATCAATGATCTGGATCAAGTGCACTCTCAGTCAGTTTTACAGGCAAAACCAAGTTGGGCAGGAGTTCATCTCAGAGGAAGGCTCTGCAGAAGGATCTGGACAGGCTGGATCGATGGGGTGAGCCCAGTGGTGTGAGGTTCAACAAGGCCCAGTGCTGGGTCCTGTCCTTGGGTCACAACAACCCCAGGCAGCGNGAGCTGGGGGTGTTTAGCCTGGAGAAAAGGAGGCTCAGGGGAGACCTTATCACTCTCTACACCTGCCTGAAAGGAGAGTGTAGCCAGGCAGGGATTGGCCTCTTCTCCAAGGCAACCAGCAAGAGGATGAGAGGACATAGCCTTAGTCTGTGCCAGGGGAAGTTTATATTAGATATTACAAAGAACTTCTTCATGGAACGCGTTGTTAAACATTGGAATGGATTTTCCAGGAAGGTAGTGGAATCACCATCCCTGGGGGTGTTCAAGAAACAGCTGGATATAAGGCAGTTAGTGCAGTGGTCTGGTTGACATTGTGGTGTTTGGTCAAAGGTTGGGCTTCATGTTCTTGGAGGTCTTTTCCAACCGTAATTATTCTGTGATTCTGTAAGGTCGGTGCCTGTCTCTTAGAGTAGCCATTATACTCTGATCTATTCTGCTCACTGAAACTCACTACTATTCTCAGTATGGAGATCAAAAATACACTGCTCCCACGTGAGTTTCTTAACAGTGTGACTTTACATGGGGGTATTTTCTCCTCTTCAAAAGGTTGAGAACTCTTTAGTAAGGATGCAAAATTAATGGTGCTGACAAAGAAAACAAACAGCTGTGCAGTGGAGTGATTATCACTTTCATCTGGGAGCAGAAAGGTCTTGCTTTCAGTGTCTGCTTCCAGAGATACTTTGAAATGTGTGAATAGGGTTTTCCCCCACTGGCTTTAAATGTTAGTTGAGTGGAAAATTTTCAGATCACCATTGTGAATGTAAGACATGTGAAAAATCCCTCCTTATTTATGTATGCACCCAAAGCTACAATGAAGATAGGAAAGTAGGAAGAGTCTTGAAAGATTTTTGTGTTGTTGTTTGTCAAACCAAAATCCAGTTTCAGAAAATGCAGGTTTAGTCTTTAAAAAAAAGAGGGAAAAAGAAATTTGCAGTTTCTCCTTAAGAGATCTGAAGGGTTTGTAAGAGGTCTGTGGCTCTTTAGGACCAGGTGGTTATTTGTTTTTTTCTGAATTCCATGATACCCATTATTTTTCAAAAGCCTGGATCACATCAAGTATAGTCCCAGTCAGTTTGTCTTGTGTGGCTGCCTGACCTAGGCTTAGTGCTGAGACATGGCTCATGATGCCTTTTCCAGGAGCCCACTGCCTCCCCAGGGGGTTTATGAGATCAGGCAAGATGTTGTGTGTTCTGGGGAGTCTGTCTCATGCTGGAGCCTTCAGCTGTCTGTGTCAGGTTGGAATTGCCCTGCTGAGGACTGTTCATCCCAGCCTGTTCTCAGCTGTGATTTTCAGTGCCTTGCACCAAGGCTGGCACTCAGGTTGGTGGCTGGTTCTTGGGTGGGACATGGCCTGGGCTCCTGAGTGCCTGGGAGGGTGTGGGCAAGCCCTGTTCCTGTGCACAGCAGGGCTGAGCTCTGCCAGGCCTTCTTGTCTGTGACACAGGATTCTACTTCTCTCTTTTTTCCAACAAACACTGTTCTTTGTATCCTGTATAACAACACATATTGAGAAATATTAACACACCACCTCAGTGATGTTATCAAACACTATTTTTTGATGACAAACTATTAATAAAAATAAACCTTTCAAATATCCTTTGCCCTCAAGGATGAAAGATTTCAGAAATCAAACTCTTCTAGATGATTCTTATATAAAAAAGAATGTTAGATTTCAGATAGGATAGCTTCTCAGTAGGACAAATAATATGGATCTAAATAACTGAATTACTTGGTTTTTTTAGAATGCATTTGGATATTCATCCATTAGGAACAAAAATTCTATGCTTAAAGTTCTTATTAAAAGGTTAGTGAGTGAAATCAAGTTTCTCATGCTACTTTTATAATTGTCTAGAAGAGATGACAGCATGGACAGAAGAAGAATGCAGAAGCTTTGAAAATGCACTTCTGATGTATGGAAAAGACTTTCATCTCATACAGAAAAATAAGGTTAGTATTTTACAGTTAAATGGAAGAGTTGGTAAATTGTATGATACTGAAACTATGTGAAAGCAAATCTGTTTGTCAGAAGCCATACAGAAGAGGGAAATAAAAACCATATTAAAATAAATTTGACATTTTTGAACTAGTTTTTCCTTTCCTTGCACTAATATTTCCAAATGTCATTGGAAATATTAGGCACTGCAAGATGAGTCAATCTATTATCTCCGAAGTCAGCTTATGTTTACATTACTTCTATTTATGCATGTGCATTACAATTCAAATTTTTGCCTTTCCTAGAAGTGAACAATGTTTCTATACCATGGCTGTAGGAGGGGAGAATGCATCTTTGCTTAATTTCTTTTTGTCACCAGGAAGGTGCAAGTTTGCAGAATCAGGCTGCGCTCTGTGTTTTCATAAAGTGTAATCATCCATAATATTCTCTTTTTTGAGCCAAAAAGGAGTTCTAATCTTGGTCTGGATTGCTTCTGATTGACTCCTCTGTGCCTGAAGAAAAGGACTTTCTTTTTTTTTTTGTTATCCGAAAGCAACTGTTGACAATATCAGCATTTCCAAATTTCCTGTATACCTCCTTTATGCTTTTGATGCTACATTAAAGGGTTTTTTTCTTTAGGAGTCTGGTGTTTTTACTGTGTTTCAGGTAAACTTTATAGGGTTGTGATTGCTGTTCAACAACAGTCTGCTGGTTTTGCCAAGTACCTGGTTTAACCCCTCCTAAATAATTTAGGTGGTTTCGATTTTAAATGGACTTTTCAAATAAACCTTAATGCATCAGAGATTAAAAATACATTTTCCAACATGGAACAAAACATGTTGATGGGTCTGTCACTATGGACCAGAATTTGCCTAAGAAAGCTTTCCTTCCAGGTAAAAGGCCAGAAAGTTTACTGGCATCCAGCATAAGATGATGTCACTTGTATACAGCAAGTATCAGCTAGACAAGATTTAGCGTGTGGAGGAGTTTAACAAAGATTTGTTTCCTTATCACTGCACTGCAGAGCTTTGTTAACTGGGGCTTCATTCATGAGCATATGGACACCTGCTAATTTCCTCCGCTGCTTGGTGTGTCTGTGCCTAAACTAGCAAGGTTTACTACTGCACCCAAGGCAGTTTGGATTCACCACTGATGTTTCTGTATGTTTGAGAAAGCTCAAATACATTTTACTGCCAGACTGTATTGGATAGAGTTGTACGTTGTAGTTGTAACACGGGAACTGTGGATGATGTGATGATGATGTGAAATGTTTCTGCATCAAAAAGTAGATATGAGTAGAAGTAATGACTTTTTCTTTCAAGAATCTGACTTCACATAGCAACCTCCATTTTGGAGAAAGAGACAAACAGTTAACATAGATCAAAAAGGGTCTTTTGAGTCCCTTATACCTTCTCAACAAGGCTACAGTGTTACTTTGTTTAAGCATTTTCTGTTGTGATTTAACAACTCTCTGTTGGCAAAGCCACCACAGTTCTGGACTTTCCCCAAAGAAATAGATACCCAGAGTCTTTTGTGCTTCACTTCTTTTAGGTCATTAATTTGCACAGGTTTTCCATCCTGAGAGAAAGTATATCTTACAGTTAAAAAAATGTTTTTATATATGTAAATGCTTCAGATGTAGCTAGAATTTCAATCTAGTTTTTAAAAAAACGTAATAATGCATAGAGTAGAACAAATTTAATACTTGAAACTGTAGGTCTGTTTGAAATCTGCAGATTCGTTCAAGAACAATAAAAACTAACAATATTGCAGGAGTGAGAATTGGGAAGATGACAAAACCTAAGTCTTTGCATTAATCCTGTAAATTCTTCTTGTTGCCCTTTAGGTAAGAACAAGAACAGTTGCTGAGTGTGTGGCTTTCTATTACATGTGGAAAAAGTCAGAACGTTATGATTACTTTGCTCAGCAAACAAGATTTGGAAAGAAGAGATACAACCATCACCCAGGAGTTACGTAAGTAAAATGTTCTTGGCATGTGTTTTCTGTTGCAAATCATAAATGTAGAAGACTTCTCCCCACCCCACTTCTGTCATTGCGGTGTAAAGCTGCAGTGGCTATGGCAACTGAAATTAAATCTATCATCATTTATAGGTCTTGTTTTCCAGTTATATAATACCTGACGGATGCAATATTGTTTTAGGGACTACATGGATCGTTTGGTAGATGAAGCAGAAGCTCTTGGTGGAGCAGTACATTCTTCAGCCTTAACATCTAATACTCGAACAGAAAGCATTCCTGATCAACAGCTAAGCATTCTGAACTCTATCACTGCCAATGAGTTGACAGGTAAATCAAGAAAAAAAAAATCTTGGTTGGAACTACACAAACAACTATTTCATTTGCATTTGTGTTCATCTGTTTTCCAGCACTGACAAACAGTG
>VYZT01058661.1:0-26528 GCA_013400735.1 Pomatostomus ruficeps | reverse complement strand
AGGCAGCCTCTCCAAGGCAGCACTTTTACCCTGCTGGCTGACACTGTGCCCCTGTCCCCCCCCAGCTCACAGAGGGCCTTGTTGAACAGAACACAGAACACCTTTCCTCAGATTCCCTTCTCAGGACTGTCCTGAGGACTTAAAAATGCCACCAAGGTGCTGAGGCTTAATAGGTTATCAGAGCCATCTGAGAGGTCTGTGAATTTGTTCTTATCCCAGGGCAAGTGTCAGGGGACACAAATTATTCCAGGCTCTCTCCACTGACAGCCGTGCACCAAAATGAATGAGCTCCTCCAGCCCAGGGGCTGTCAGCACACCCTGTAAGCACAAAGCTAAAATGGATTCCCACAGCTGAGAACATCACCTGGTGCTGCAGCTGCCACTTCAGAGAAATGGGAGTTTTTAGGGCACAAGTCACCTGTTGGGTTTGAAAAGCCTATTTAGGGTAAGATGAATAATGCCCAGCAAGCAGCTCTTCCTTCCCATTATCTGGGCAGAGGAACCAGGCAGAAGCTCGAATGGTGCTGTGGTCACCTGGGCTGGTGAATCTCACTCACTGCCACTTTTTCAATCATCTTAATTGACTGTCTGACATTTAAGCTTGTGAAGAAAGAGGAGAAAAAGAGGTGTCACACACTGCCTGTGCTAAAAGGTAACACCCAACAAGGGCTGGGTAGACAACTTCAATGGTTTATTTATTGAGTTACTGCTCCAAGTTTGGTTTATAAATAGAGCCATGTGCTGTAATCAATGGATTTCAGGGTGCTGAGCGGATTCTAAGTGACAATATGATTGAAAAAAGTACCTAAGGGACACAGATCACAAATGGAGGTTAAATGTCAGAGCTTGGAAATGTCTGTCAGTAAAGGATCACTTACACATAATATTTATAAAGTTTTTCAGGAATTTGTGTTTCTCCTGATGCTGTCAAAGATTTCCTGCCCCTTTCTGGGCATAGATAAAATGCTGGGTGACCGTGAGGACAGATGAAAGCAGGACAGCAGTGCCAGACTTGTCCTTTTGATGTTTGTCACAGAAAATCATCTTCCTTTCCATCCCCAGGCCTGTGCTCTACACATTGACCACGCTCCACATCCGAGGTGAGGACATGGAGAGGATATTTGGCTCATTCCCTTCACTTTTTCCCAAAAGTGGATGCCAGGAAAGCAGCCCAAGCCCTTTCCAGAGTGGCAGAGAGTGGGGGCTGAGTCTCTGATGGGAACAGCCAATACCTGGTCTAGCAGTGCTGGTTTCTCTTGTAACAAGAGACAAGTTTGCAGATGGACAGAAAAAATATTTGAGGCTTTCTCCTCCACTGTCCCTCTCAAGGGAAGAACGTGGTCAATTCAGTGTCCCATTAAACCGTTTCTTTGGTGATAAATGTTAATTAAATTTTAATATCCACATATGTTTTCCTCTCGGGACCCCTCTTACCTTGCCCATCCTATTGCCTGGTGTCCTCAGACCTCAGAAAAAGATGAGATTTGGGTCAGTTATTCAAAATTTATTCCTCTGCCTGACCTAGTACCCCCTTGGGAATTTGAAATCTTCCAAAGCATCTTACTGGTCACTCTGGCAGTGAGTAGAGAAGTCTCCCAATGCCTTCTGACAGGCAACTTTTAAAATTCAGCCCAGTCCCAGCTATTTTTTAGCTGCCTGGTGAGCAGGAGATCCAGTTTGAAGTGAAGTTTGTGGCAAGTTTTCCTCGTGGGATAAATTCGAATTTGATTGAAGTTGAACAGTCTGAATGAGACTGGCCTGGAATATTTTTTATAGTGTTTTCTGTGTTCTATAGTCCCTCTCTGTGTCAGATGCCACACAATAAACTATTTCTTGTTTCTGTAACTGGCTGCTGCAAGGAGGTGGTGAAGCAATGGGGAGTAGCTGTGAAAAAGGAGGGGCTGATTGGACAGTCCGATGTCAAGGAGAAAGAGAAAATCATCTGCTGCGCTTGTGGGAACAGAACAATTTGGGTTAGTGCTCGAGTGTGTTTGCAGAGAGCATATTTGAAATCTGTAAACAGAATTATTCCCTGAGGAAAAGCCCTTCTGAAAGCTCTGCTCCCTGTGCAGGGAACCCAAATGCAGAGCAGCTCCCCAGCACAGCCCGAACTTTGATGCTCAAACCCATGGAAAAACCACTTGGACAGAAAGTGCAGCCTGAGAATCTCGCACAGATGTGATCTGACAAATATATTCATTCTCTGGACTGGTGCACAAAGCAAACATGGCAGGAATATCAGGATAAATCAGGGTTTATTTAAAACCAGGAATAAATATTTGCTGAGCATCTCTTGCATTTTTGTAGTTGAAAGGATCAAAAATTAAAAAAACATATGTACTTGATCTGCTCTGCTGTTTAAAGATCCCTCATATTAATAAATTACTTATTTTTAGTATTGCTAAAAATCTGATTTCCATGTCACATCCATGGCAATGTGCACCCTGAAAGAAAATGTTCTAACCCTTAGCTTATGCATCATTCCTGCAGGGGAATAAAGATTTTTCTCAGCATAACAATCTCAAATTTTTCACTGTTCCTGAAGCACTTCACAATTCAGGCTTGTCAACTGCTGACACCGAGGCAGCAAAATGCTCCTGTTGTGGGAGGGTGTGGAATCCGAGCCGGCTGTCTCCCACATCCACTTCTTTAAATGATGAGCAGGGAGGAAAACAACCCCCTGAGCAGGGTCAGGACCCTGCAGCTCAGTGGCACGAGGTCCCCAGATTTCAGGACAGGCTGATGTCCCCTCATTAGATTTTTTCCCATGGACTCTGGGGTGTTTTTGTCTGGGTGAGGAAATGCCTTTGGGATCTCTGGCAGTGATCACCCCGCACACCCCAGGATGGTGCCATCCCAGAACCACCAGCCTCATGAATCCTGGAATAATTTAGGTGGGAAAGGCCTCCAAGATCACCAAGTCCAACCATTGACCACGTTCTCCATTAACCAGACCTTCGAGTGCCACATGCACACACCTTGTGAACAATTTCAGGGCTGGTGACTCCACCACTTCCCTGGGCAGCCTCTTCCAGTCCTTGACAACATTTTTGTGAAGGAATTTTTCCTCATATCCAATCTAAACCTCTCGTGGCACAACCTGAGGCCGTTTCCTCTCATCCTGTCCCTGGTTATCTGGGGGAAGAGATCGACCCTGCCCTGGACACAACTTCCTGTCAGGGAGTTTTAGAGAACTTTAAGGTCTCTCCTGAGCCTCCTTTCCTCCAGGACGAGCCCTCCCAGCTCCCTCAGCTGCCCCTCATCACACTTGTGCTCCTTTGACCACCTGAAAAGCTGTTTTATTTCACTGTTTTCTTTCTGGATTCTATGTGGTATCCCAGAAGTTTCATTAACATGTTAGAAGATCAATGACAGAGTAATGAATTGTCTACAAAAATCACCTCCCAGCTGCAGGAAAGAAGCCATTTCTGGTACATTTACATCTCTATTGCAGAACTCTGGTTTGTGCTGCAGCTTTGATAAGATTTACACGTGGGACCAAATCATATCAGAACCCTTCTTATTTGGTAAATAACACCCGAAAATAAATTAGATTGAGAAACAGTCTATGGAAGAGATTGCTCTGAGAGACACTAATGTGATCCTAGGGAGGTTTGATCAAAAAATTCCCGGCAATTTAATTTTCCCCTTCAGAACTTATCGGTGTTTTATGGAAATGAGCACAGCATTTCTGCAGGGCTGGAATGTCTGGTCGAGGAAGGGTCTGGCTGGGGGAGCAATAGCTCACTGCTCATCCTGGGAGCTTGGGGACTGCAATTCAAATCACTCTCCTGTCAGATTTGGGCCAGGGACTTGAGCTCACACTCCAAGGCTTGCTGGTGCTGATTTATCCTTTAATCAGTCAATACCATCTAAGAACACTTTAATAATTCTTTTTTCTGCCATCCGCTCCCCGTCCTCTAGACTCTCTCTGCTTCAGCTTTCAGCTTATTTTCAGCCCCACAGCTTTCATGTTAGCTGAATAACAATAATAAAACAATTATCAGGCATAAAAGAACAGCTGTACCATTGCCCAGGAGAGAGGATTGTGTGAGGGTGTGTGTGTCTGAACAGGCTGGCGGTAATAGAGAAATGACAGCTCTTCTCCCAGCCAGTCCCAGCTTTTGGAAATACAAAGACTCAATACCCAGGAAACAACATCCTGGGTTCACAAATACACTCACAACGGGAGAAAAGCTCTCTGGGAGGAGGCAGAACGAGGCTGCCGCAGGCACTCACACATGGGCTGGCTGCTGTGGTTGGTATTATCACTGCAGGACCCTGCCAGCGCCCTGGAGGGAGATTTGTCAGGAGATCTGCTGCAATAATCCTGCCCCACACTCAGCTTTGATTAGCAGCCACTCTGGCCTGTCCAGCGAGGCCAAGAACTGCCAGCTCTTTAATTTGTATGGCATTCCTGCCTCTGAGGGCAGGGAACCCACAGAAGGGTGGGAGCTGGGAGCTGCAGCTCCCCTGGGACTGCTGTGAGTGTGTGGGGCAGGACAAAATCTCCTGTCTGGTGCTGGTTTGGGGTCACTGCTGGTCCAAATTCTTCTCCCAGTGCTCCTCAGCAACCACGGGGTGCTCTGGATGCTCCAGCGAGTGTGGAGACCACCACAGACCCAGCTCCCTGCTGGTGGAGCCTGTGCTGGAGGGGATCATCCACAGGTGCCTGGGCAGGGCTGTTCTTTTCCCTGCTGATGTCTAGAGCAGCGTCACTAAAAAAGGCTTGGACGGCTCATTTTTAGTGAATATTGCAAACCAATCCTGACCAGAAAACCCAACCCTCCTGTTGTCCCTGCCCGTGGCAGAGGGATCAGAACTGCCTGATCTTCTAGGTCCCTTCCGACCCAACCCAATCCGGGACTCTGGGATAAGTAAAGGCCAAGTAAACCCAGCACCTCACACAATAAGTGACAGAAAACATCACACACAAGAACTCTTCTCTCTCCAGCAGGCTCTGGTGGCTTGGAGCGCTAAACAACTGCTTGTGCCTCAATTAAGCCTCGCTCTTAGGAGCATGAGAGCTCCTTGCTCAGAAAAGCCTATTTGCTGCTAATTGCTCCTTTCAGCTTGCAAACGCTGCTCCTGCAAGCCGAGGATAACTCCTGTGAAGAGTCAGCCTCTTCCACGGGGCCACAGAAAGCTGCCACAGCCTCGGAGGGCAGGCTGGTCCTTCCGTGTCATGTGTTACATCCTGGCACAGACTGCCAGCCTGCAGGTCAGAGGCTGGGCATTGCTTTCTGAAGGGTTTTCATAGGAATTTCGGGGAGCTGGAAAGGGGAGCAGAGACATGAGCAATAGCTGTTGGACCAGGGAAATTCACAGAGAGAAACCAGAGAATAAATCACTCCTCGAAGGGTATTTGTTCGCTGCTGATGAATGTGTTACCATTCCCCGCGTGCTCTCCTTCCCTCTATTGCCCTGATCAAGTTATGCTTGACCTTCTTTGTCTTTTTCACCACGGCATTGGCTGTTTCTATTTTTATTGATCCATGTAATCCCTTCACGGACGTGGTGACATTAATATCCTCAGGGGGCTGTCTGGGCTCCAAGTCACCGAGCTGTTTTGCTTTCCCTTTCCCATCTGTGCACGGCAATGGCATTGCTGCTGACAATTAATTCAATAATCCACTGGATTGAGGAGCGCCTTTCCAGGAATCTTGTGTGAAGTGTCTTGTAAAAACATCAGGCTTGATTAGACTTTCAAACGGAGCATTCAGAGCTGACAGAGAGCTTTGGGGTTTAGCAAGTACAAACAAATATGCTGATTTAATCTGCCTCCTTTCGAGCTGAAGGACTGTTATGAACCTGTGAAAGGAACCAGAAAGAGATCACACATTTTTTTTTAATCCATAGGATTGGGAAGATTACTTTGTTTAAAAGATCAGAGATCTGGTACAGGGCATATTTTAGTGATAAAGGGACAGATCCAAGGTTGGGATAAGTGTTGGAACATTGAAATTATTCAAACTTGGCACTATTTATTGACCAATAGGAAATGCTGAAGAGAAGAGCACAGCAGAAACACTTTCTCCTCTTGATTGGAGCACTTTTGGGTAGTAGGTAAATACTGCCACAAAAACAGAGTTCAGAGGCCAGAGGATGCCTGGGGGTGGATGTCTGAATCTCACACGGCGAGGGGAGGCAGAGGAATGTTCCCCTTGGATTGCTTCTAGAATTTGCATTAAATATTCAGGAGGGAAAAAAAATCCTCTGATTCAAGGTCTGTGAAGGTTTCCACTCCAACCTCTGCACGGTGCTTGGCTTTGGAGGGAACTGGAGCAACATCTGAGGCACAGCTGTGTGCCTGACCCGTCTGACTGTTCTCTGCTCTGCTCCAGCTCCTCGGGGAGCTCATCCCTCGTCCTGGCGCTCCCTCCTGATGCTCAGCTCAACACAACCTGACTTCAATCCTGCTGAAACCAACACAAAAGGTGCCATTTTCCTGCCTAATTTTATTTTGTGCTACTGTCACCACAGTGGTGAAACATCCTATGCATAAAATCAGCAGGAAAAGCAAAATCTGACCCTGACTTGAGCTGGGAAGGAGCTGTGGTACCTGGATTTGCTGTTGCACACCCTGGTTTGGTACCTTCAGCTCCCTTTACTGAGCAGAATTTACCTCGAGCTGCTCCTGGGCAAAGCAGGACGGATTTAGCCCGTTCAAAGCTGCCTTTCTAAAAATAAACCGACCAGAGAACGCACCATGAGGGTCCTGCAGCTGCTGGGATTTCAAGGAAGAATTTGCAAGTTTGGCTGCACCTTCAGGGTCAGAAAGCCTCGTGCTGACACAATGCGAAACGCAGCGGTGAGGGAGGATCCTGTGGCAGGCAGCGTTCCCAAACACACACAGCTATTTTTAAAGGAGAGCCGCCTTATGAAACATGACAGCGCTGCAGCCTCACACAGGACGTGTGAATGTGGGTTCTGTCAGCTGGGCAAGGAGAAAAGTTAAATATTCATTATTACTTTTGAGATGGAGACACGGCAGGCACAGGACAAAAGTTCTGTTCATTATTATTTTTGAGATGGAGAGTCAGTGGGCACAGGACAAAAGTTCTATTCGTTATTATTTTTGAGATGGAGAGACAGCGGGCACAAGAAAAAAGTTCTATTCGTTATTATTTTTGAGATGGAGAGACGGTGGCCACAGGACAAAAATTACATTTGTTATTATTTTTGAGATGGAGAGGCAGTGGGCACAGGACAAAAGTTCTATTCGTTATTATTTTTGAGATGGAGACACAGTGGGCACAGGACAAAAGTTCTATTCGTTATTATTTTTGAGATGGAGAGACGGTGGTCACAGGACACCAGGCTGAAAAATGTTGCTGAGATGGAAGAGCAGCATCAAGTCAAGGCATGAATATCCTGGATGAAAAAAAAAAACCCCAAACAATCCCTAAATCTCCTCAAATTTTCGTGGCTATGATATTTCCATCACAAACTCTGAAAACCTGATCAAATAAAGCTTTCAGCTTCTCCCTGTGCGAGGCCATCAGTGACTCGTGGTTTATTCCAGAAATTCCCAGATAACTCTGTGCTACCCAGCCCTGGGGAAGGGAACATTAATTTTATGCCACACCACAATCCAGTGCTCAATCCAGTGCTCACACTCCTCACTATGAGTACCCTACTAGTTCACACTTCAGTCATTTCTCCAGATTCTGCAGGAAAACCACTGGAAAGGAACTTAGTGAAGAAAACCCACAGAGCCCTCCAATTTTTAAATTTTTTTACTGAACACTCAGTGCAAGAAAACCAGAAATTCCCTATAAATACAAGGAGAAGCTTGTAAAGAAGCATTGTCAAACCTTGCCTTTTGGAAGACTTCTCATGTTTTCTAAAAGTTCTGCATAGGCAAGATCAATTTTAAAAATCACTTCTGATCTGGGTACTTACCAGAAGCTGCCCAAGAAGCAGACAGTGTTAAAGCTCAAGGCTGGTTTAACTTGCTGTTCCCAACAGTAATAATAAATACTCCTTGGATAACTTTTCATTAGATCTTAATAATTACAGTCAAAACTAGCTTAGCCTAATAATTTAGACTTGGCAGTAGAGTAAGTTTTTTTGGGTTGATTTTTTTATTTGTTTGTTATTTCTAAAGTCTTTTTAAAAGCCTTTTAAAGGTTCTCCAGCAATGAATGAAAACTACGATGCACAATGGAAGAAGGAGGAAAGAAAAATTTATTTTTTTAAAATTTTTTTTTAATTGTTTCATTACCTGCTGGCTCCTCAGTAACCCGGACTGTGCTCAGTGTTTCAGAGGTGTGAGAGTTGCATCCAAGCAGAAGTCCTGGTCCCAGATGGCATTTTCTGCAGCAGCAAGGATGGTTCGTGCTCCCTCACTTTTCACTTCCTTCTTCAGTTCAGCTGCAGCCTCCTGGAGCTGTTACAACTCCACAAACCAGAGCCCCAAATCAACTGAGGTGAGAAAAAAACAACCAACACAGGTAAACCTTTTACTGCCTGTTTCTGCCACTTCTCTAAAATATCACCTAAAAGCTCCTCGGGTGCTCTGCTTTCAGAAGGGTGATGCAAATGGATTTTTTGACCATAGACTCTAAATGCTGTGGGATTTAATCTGGAAAATACTACTTGTTGCCTTGGTTCAGCCTGATTTGGCAAATATTCTTCAGCCTTATCATCAGCTCGGCCTTTAAAGGAAAAAACCCAACAATTAGAGACCATAATCTCTTCTTCCAGTAAGTGCCAAGAAATTCAAGTTTCATTCATCTTGTTACAGAACTCAACAGCTGTTTCTTGGAATAAAGGAATTATGGCCCCTCTCACACTGACTTCTTGCTTTTGCTGCCTGGGGAAGGATATCCAAACATGCTCAGCCTGAATTCATTCAGGTAATGTCTCCTGGCTGAAGCAAGAGAGGGGAAAAAATACCTGTTAATAACCTGTTAATGTTAAAAAATACCTGTTAATGTATTTAACNATGTCTCCTGGCTGAAGCAAGAGAAGGGAAAAAATACCTGTTAATAACAGCCATGTATTTAAATTTTATTTTAACCTGCTGGTAGAGTAATGCTTGGCTTAAAGATCAAAAGTTTATCAGATTTATAAAAGTACTTCACAGGGGACGTGCTAATCAGTCGTTGAATAGATGCTCCTCTCCCAACTGCTCCACAATTTTGTCATCACTCCTACCCAGTAGCACAAGAACATTTTTATTTTATTTCCTTCATTATGAAGGTGTCTCTCTGCCCACAGATGAGGTTTTGGCTGGTGGCATTGGTCACCTCAGGGGTTTGGAGCTACGAGCTGCTGTTTAAGCCAGATCCTAAACAATGAAAAATTGCTCCCCGTTTTGGGGGGGGTTGGCAGTTTTGGTGATTTTCCTCCCCTGGTGAGCTGCAGGTTGTAGCAGACAGCTGTAAAATGCCCTCAGCAGGGAGCAGCAAGGTCCAGCTGCTTCCTGAGGCACAGGGAGCCAGGAGCTGAGAGAGACAAACCAGACAGCAGCACCGGGACCTCGCTGGCCACGTCCTGCCCTGCAGCACCCCAGGGGGAGGCCAGCCTGGGGACGGCACTGAGGCTCAGCCAGAAGCCAAAATCCTCAGGCAAGTTTGGAGTGGCCAGTCCTGGGATGGCACCGAGGTTCAGACAAAATACAAAACCCTCAGGCAAGTTTGGGGTGGCCAGTCCTGGGATGGCACCGAGGTTCAGACAAAATACAAAACCCTCAGGCAAGTTTGGGGTGGCCAGACCAGGGATGGCACCGAGGTTCAGCCAGAAGCTAAAATCCTCAGGCAAATTCACGGGAACGTGCAGTGATTGATGAGGAGGGGTCCCGGACTTTGTAAGATGGTTCTGTGCAAAGATGTTTATTGTGCAGTGAAAAATCTTTATACACTATTGCACAAGCAGGAAGTAACTACACCACAGTGTATCTTAATTACTAATTCTGATTAAAAATATTACTTTTTATGGTAACAGGTAAACAATACTTTTTAAGGTAACAAATGGTGTTTCTCACTTCTGGCAGGTCCAGCAGTTCACAAACCCATAATGCTTTTTTATTACTTCTCTGGTGACCCAGGATGTGTTTCATGGGTTTTTCTGGACCAAAGACAAGAGGTCAATCTGGCTTTCAAGGTCTGTTCTTCTGTCATCTCCATTCTGTATCGCCACAGGAACGAGGCAAGCCCAAGGTGAAGGCAGAAGTCAAGGCTGGATCAGCTCTGGATTGTCCTGTCCCTGCCATGCTGGCCCATGGTGACAGGGGTCAGGCTGGGAGGTGTCCGAGCCCAGCTCAGCAGTGACCATGTCCAAACACAGCTGGGACTTGCCAGAGGCACAGATTCCTTTCTAGAAATTCCTTTCTAGAAATATCTTTCCTACAGTATAACCCAGGCTGAGGCTGCAGGGCCAGGACTGGACTCAAATGCAGGTGCTGTCCCACAGGGGTGGTTGGAAAAGCCCCTCGGTGCTCTCAGGACCCTGTTTCTGTCCCCTGGTGATGAAGGGAGCAGAGACAAGCTCAGACACCTGCAGCTCATTGGATTTATCCCCCATCAGATCCAACATCCGTGTCTGCCGTGATTCCCAGCCTCAAATGAAACCCTGCTGCAGAGAAAAGCTTCCATCCCAGGTGGAAGCAGGGCACAGCTGAAATCTGGAATATAATTTATCCAGTACTATTTGGTTTCACACGAGGACACACTGCTTTCAGAAAGGAGTCACTCAATTAGACAATCCCTCCTCAGCATCTGTTGAGATCTGTTTGCTGTCGCCTGCAGGGCAGAAAGCGAGCTGAGGTCAGTGAAATCCAACCTGGTGCTGCTGAAATGCTGGAGCCAAAGGGTCAAACTAGAATTTGTCTCCCTGAAAGGCATAACAGGAATTATTTAGGAAGATGGCACAAAGCCTTCATGAATAGTTTGACTCCTAAATCTTGGAAAATCCAGATTTTTTTATTGTGTATTTCCTGCTTTCTGATGATTGCCATGTTTTTCTCTGGCTAGACCTCAGGAATCCATGCATTTATCTCCTTCAGGCTGTGCTGTGGTGACTCTCTCACTGTCACCTGCACAGCAGCTGGTAGAGGAGATGACTCTTTGTGTCCCCAGGGCTCTGTCAATTCAGTATTTCCCAACCAAGCTAAATAAAATCCCAGGATGAACTCCTGTGTGCCATCCTTCTCTCACCATGGGAAGAAGTCCCAGCAGCTCCATCCCCTGGTTTTCTTACAGAGAGATCCCAGCCCGTCAGCATTGGAGATCTTTTCATTCTGAATTTCCCCCACACTTTCTCTCACCACCACAAAACAAAACAACCGAGCCAGAAAAGCGGCGTAGCCTTAAATACACCCTGAATCGGGGAGGGAGAGCTGCCAGGGAATCTGTGGAATTCTGCTGCTGCTCTCAATCCTACATGGCAAGCGACACCGTATTTCTGGGAGGGCTGACAGCAGATAGATTGTGGAGCTGTCTCCTGGGAATATCCGTGTCCTGCCAAGGCTGAGCTGTCCTGTCTGCTCTCAGCTCAGCTCATTCTGGGCATGGCAACAATACATTGTGGCAGGAGGATGTTCCACTCACACCAGTGAGCCTCCCCAGCTGACCCATCTCTGCTCCCATGGAGAGGGACACGGCCTGGGACACCAGGAGTTTCCATGAGTTTCCTTCCTCCAGAAAGGAGGGCTCGCCCTGGAACACAACAATGGCACTCCCAGGGGTAAAACAAACCGGTCTCAGGAGTAAAATCTGCCAAATTACACCAAAATTAACCAGTGCTCTTGCTTCATTGCTAAAACAGCCTAATTTTATGCTGATTATTCCACTGGAGTAGCCCTGGAGCAGCCCGTACCTGCTAAAGGTGTTGTGTCCATGGAGATTTTTGTGCAGTCCCCCAGAATCCCAAGGTCAGCTGGTATTTACATGTCTTTGTATTTAAAAACCCTTCACAAATTTTTCTTCTATGAATTTACCCCACTATTGCAATGCTTATTCCGATTTTCCTTATAAATTCTAAATATTTCTATGCTTTCTACATTTTCCTTTCCTTTTCCGGGACTGTCTAATTATAGGGAAAATATACTTTTTTTTCTGTTCTCCCCAGTTTAATGGGGAAGGAGAATTTGAATCATCTTTCCCTTTTCTTAAATTAGGATCTCTTGCCACAGCTACACACCGAGCCCTCAGCACCTCCCACCACACACTTTAACCATTCCACTCCTGATTTGGGAAACACAGGCTTTAATTAAAACCAGAGAGAGAAACAGGTTTTCTTTTTCACTTGAAATTCTGACAGGGGAAAAAAATTCAATTTTCAATGGATACTAGAGAAACAAAATTCCCCGTGAAATTAAATCAACAGTAGCAGTGGATGTTATTTCGGGAGGGGCATTAAAAAGGGTTTTATTATGATTTCCCCATCCCTGGAAGTCCAAGGCCAGGCTGGAGGTGGCTCTGAGCAGCCTGGGGCAGTGGAAGGTGTCCCTGCCCAAGGATGACCTTTCCAACCCAAGCCATTCTGAAATTCCATCATCTACGATTCTATGATTTCTGCTCTCTTCTTTTCATGGGAAATAAAGTAAAAATAAAAGCTGGTTTAAAATGGAAATCACACCCTGCTGCTCCCGAAAGACTGACAGCAGAATATTTCGATGGAAGTGTTCTATTCTGATCCTTCAACACGGTGTTTTATCAAACTTGACATATTTCCATGATACAATTTTCTTTTGACAGGTTGACATTTCCTCGTGGGAAACTCCACAGGAATGTTTCTGGTGGGCTCTTTCGGATGCTCCGCAGCTCTTGAAGCGAAGGCACAACTTGTGGGATGCTGAGGGGAGTTAGAACAATCCTGGGGGCGAGGTGGGAGCAGGCTGAGCACTGCATTCTGTGTTCTGCCTTAATGAACCCATAAACAAATCACAGGGCTTCGAGCAGCGGGTGACCTGGTGCCTCTTCACCAGGAGAACACAGATGCTGCACAAAATCCCCAACGTGAGACTCAGTGTCTTGACTCTTAATGAGCATCCCCCCACTAATCACTGAAGCCTCCAGATTTCAGCTCAGACACTGAGAAGGCTGAATTTACTACCAGTGTAAAATGCACTGACTGAGAGGCATTTATTCCTTGAAAACAAATGAGCAGGACTGGGACTCAGCTTTTCAGCAGAGCTTCCCCACTGGGGCTGATGAGAATTCCTGCCTTTTTTGCATGCAGCGAGGGCCAGCTCTGGCTCAGCCCTTCGAGAATTTTAAAAGTCTGAATCCATATCCTCACTGGCTGGGAAAGCAGAGTAATTCCAGCAAAGCTGGCTTGCTTCAGCAAGAGCACATTATCTCTCTTCTGCTTTAGATGATGTTCACACAAAGCTCTGTATTTTTGTCATTATTTTGAAAGAAAAACAAAACCCCAAACTCGTGTGCTTTTTTGTCCTCTACGAAATGACTGCTTGTGCTATTGCTTGTACTGACAACCTGTGTTTAGCCATTGAACTTTTAACTCAGATGCATGAACCTGGGAGTCATCATGTCCTCAGTTCTGAGACAAGCAGAATTGCTGATCTCAGCCCTTGAACTGTCAGAGAAGGACAGGCCAGACTGTTGGCCAGTGGGCTACAAAAGGGCATGGCAGGTACAAAAACAAGGGGATGTTTGCTAGGTTGCCCTATTTTCATGTCCCAGCAGTGTTCTGTGGCTTTAAAATGGACTGTACTGCAAACACCGTGGGGTCTGAAAGACTTGGAGCCAGAAAGATCTGGAGAAGGTGGTCAGGGAACATTTGTTTCTTGGATTGAAGAACTAAGAGTTGTAGAATAAAACCACCAAGGGTCACTGCTTCGGCTGTGAAACCGCTGTGCTCACACAGACCCGACCGGGGGTCAGTGATATCTGCATTTTCTGCTCGTTGCTGACAATTTGGTTTCATAATCCTTTCTCTTCTCAGCTGAGCAGCCAGGTACGGAATTTCAGCTCTCAGGGAAGGTGTGTTTGCCAGCGGGGTTTGAGCAGCTGGGCTGAGCGGAGCAGAGGCACTCCAAGGATGAATCTGAGATACAAACATTTACATCCATCCTGATCGATTCTCCATGGCCCTGTTTCCTCAAGCTCTTGGAAAGGTTTCCAGCGTGTTTGTCACTGAAGTTTCCACTCACCTGAATCCCCACTGCCTGTTGCTACATGCAATTAATCCAGACCTATTCACCTGCCTGCAGACCTATTAATGACATTCTTTGCATGCTTCAGCAATCACAGACAAGCCATGCATGGAGAAAGCGCTTTGGAACCACTGTCAGGCTCCTTTTTAAAGCTCATTAAGATTGGATTACCTGGTTACATTAATCCTGGTGGCCTTGTGCCAGAGGCCCTGACTCACACAGTTACTGTAACACATTGGCCCTAAGAACACGGGAAACTGCAAATTCAAAGGTGAGGTGGAGAGAAAAAGAATCACAGAGGAGTTGGGGTTGGAAGTGACTTTTTAAAGAGCATCTGGTCCAACTCCCCTGTGATAAGCAGGGATCTCTTCAACCACATCAAGCTGCTCAGTGCCCAGTCCGACCTGACACTGGATATTTCCAGGCATGGATCATTTGTGCCACAGTTTTACCACCCTCATAAAGAGCTCTTTCTGTATCTGATCTACATCAACCCTCCTCCAGTTTAAAGCTGTTACTCCCTGTCCTGTCACTCTTTTCCCTTGTGAAAAGCCCCTCTCCAGCTCTCTTACAGCCTCTTTAGACACTGGGAAGCGCTCTAACGTCTCCCTGGAGCTGTCTCTTCTCCAGGCTGGGAGAAAAGCAGGAGTTGTCCTCATGGCTCTTGTTGTGTGGTGGTGCTGTCCGTAGGTCACTGAGGTGAGGAGCCAGCGTCCTGTGCTTTCAGAGTTCAATTTTTGTGCAGCTGAGGCCCACAGAGCTGCCTTTAGGTCTCATCTAATAAACTCCACGCACTGGAAGGGAGCTCCCTGCCAGCCATCCAAACACACAAACCCTGTTTGTGGATACAAACACCACACGCTCCATGCTTTGCAAACTGATGCTGAATTTCATGGTAACAACAGAAGCACTTTGGTTCTTTCCAGCTTTCCAAGTAGGGAAAGCAAAAAAGAGAGATTGAGCTAAAAACACAACATGTCAGAATGTGAGATCTGAATTCCTGGCTCTTGTGCCCCTGACATTAAACTAAGGTGGTCTTTCCTTCATTTTATGTTTGGGACTTTTTTTTTTCCGGGATCCAAGAATCAAGATATCTGCTGCATTGTTAGTTTCTGATGATAACAGGAACTACGTGTTCTGGAAAGCCTCACAGTGTAAGTCTTGAAAAAGGTGAGAGGAGGATGGCAATCAATGGGCTTCCTGCACAGACAGACTGACACAGAGTGAGAATCCAGAGTAAAATATCCTAAAGCTTGGAAAAATCTATATAATCCACAATTTGCATTTTGACAATCACCTATCATAGAATCACTAAAGTCACTGAATCATAGAATCATTCAAATGAGAAGAGACCTCTAAGAGCATTGAGTCCAATTACCAAGCCAGCACTGCCAAGTCATGGGCTTATGAACAGAGGGAGGAGAAATGGGCATTCCTAAATATTCCTCTGAGTCCCCTGGATATCAGTGAGAGGAAATTCTGTCCCAAATGAGCCTTTTTTGAAGGCAGCACCACAGGGGAGAGGCACTGCTGGGAGGGCTTCTCTGCTGCACTCACCACTGCACTGGCAGATTAACAAGACGCAGATGTCAGGAATATCTAAATTTGCCTTTTCTTGGGTTTAAGCTTTACTTGTGCACCCTACAGCCTGGTTCTGTGAAGGGTTTCCCCCTGGGCTCACTAGGATAAAACCTGTGCCTGTTTTAATCCTGATTGCTGCTGGATGCAGGAGAACGGGATACCTCTGGGCACAGGGGTTATGGATCAGTGGGGTTTTGGTTGCAGAAGGCAGCTGTGGTCCCACAAAAGGGGTGAATCCCCTAAAGCAGGCAGAGCTCTGTGCAGAGTCAGCTCTGGGAGAGCCCCTGGGCCATAAAAGCCTCTTCCTTTCTTTCAGGAAAAGTATTTTTGTCTGTGTTCCACTCTGTGGCTCTGGGAGCTCTGTTTGTCTTCTCCTTAATTTTCCTCAGGTAAAATTCCCTCTGCTTTCCCTGGCCCTGTTTGGCTGACGCCATCCTTGGGAGGGAGCTGTGTGGGAAGCAAATCCAGGTGTTGAAGGCAGCAGGATGTAAATCTCATTATGTAAACCCAACCTGGCTCCTGGTGTAATCACACAGGTACAGCATGACCTGACAAGGACCAAAACCTGCTGATGACAACCACACTTCACTTTTTGCCCCAAAAGGATTTCTACAAAGACTTTTTCCACAGGAAAAATATAAAATCAATTGCAATGAAATACAAAATCAAAGATAAACCTGGGCTGGAAGAAAGCTCTGGAGATGTCGAGTCTCACTGCTGCTCAGAGCAAGGCTGATTTCCAAACCAGGCTTAGGGATTTTTCCAATGAGGTACAGAAAATCCCCAAGCTTAGTTTTTTAATACGTGGGTTCCCTGTGGCACTGAGAGGAACTCTTTGAATCTCTTTTCCTTAAATAATGTGGAATACATTGGAGTTCTTGGAGCAGGAGAGATGTGCTAGCACAGCAAGAGACAACGTGGGTTTCATTCATTGCTGCTGGTTCCTTCTGCCTCCATGTAGGGGAATTCCAAGATTTATACCTTTTATGGAACACTGAGAGACTTGGAATTCTTGTGGAGCACCTACACATATCCAAACTTTAATTCAAGGATGATAAGGTTTTGCAGTCCAGCTGAATTTTATCCTCACGCCTATCAGAGATTCCCAGGCTGGTGTGCAGGAGCCACTGCTCTCAGGGCATGAGAACATCTCAGCAGCATCCTGAATTATTTCAGGATGGAAAGAAAGGTCTGTGGGCTCTGTCTGCCGTTCAGCCACCAATTTTGGCAGCTGCAGGTGTTTGGGGAATATTTTCTGTCCATCCTTACGTGCTTTACCCAGCTTTTTAAAATATTTCCAATGACACTGAATAAAGCCTTTGTTAGGTCTGCCAAACACCTTCTATACCTGTGCTTGGAGTCACAAGGAAGTTCAAATATTTTTGAGATAAAATTTCACTCTTTTACAGACTAGATCTTGTTTTGTCGTGGTTTTTTTCTGGGAAGAAACTCAAGATTCAGTCAACTGCTCCCATCAGCTTATTTGGAAAGAGAGTGTCTGGCTTGTGTTCCACCTAAAAAAAGAACACAAGACCAAAATTGCACACCCTGAAGCATTTCAGCTGCAGGTGTCCTTAGCTTCATCTCTCTACCTCTGTTTTCATTAGAGGGTAAATTGCAATCTCTTCCTTTCCTTTTCGTACCTCAGGATGTAAAGCGGCATTTATTGACAAACAAGCAATACCCAGAAAACTCCATTTCTGAGCAAAAGGATATCCTTTATTACCATTGCTCTGATAAATAAACATGAAATGATTCATCCCCTTCCTGCTACCATAACTCACAAAAATGCTGCTCTGCACAGGGTGCTGACACAGCAGCTCAGCACGGGCTGGACTAGAAAAATTTGAGAGGAGATGGATGAAAAGATGGTTTAGAATGCAAAGTGGAGAGCAAACAGCGTAAAAATCTTTTCCTTAAAGTGCTGGGAGGAAATTTCTGTGAGTGCTGCAAGCTTCAGCTCTGCTGAGATGAATAAGTGGTGGAATTTTAGAATCTTTACACTTCTGTGAGATGTTTTCCTGGGTAATCCACAGGCTGAGTCCACCCACTTTGCCACCTTCTCTGCAGTGTCCATGGAAACACTGGGGTAAGGCTAAAAATGAAAAACGTGGACCCAACAGCCAAATTGTTTTTATTGAGAATGGAGGATGCCCTGCTAACTCCACCTGACCCTTCAGCCGAGAGGTTGCAATCCTGACACAGGATGTGCAGTCTGGAAAAGGCTGAACCACCCTGATCTGAGGAGTGTGAGCAAGGCCATCATTTCTGTGTGAGAGAAGTTGTGAGATCAGGACATCTGAAGCAGAGCACTCTGTGGAAAGGGATTTTCACTGATACTCAGCAGAGGAAATTAGACAAGCAGTGCTGGCTGAGCCCCAGCAGGGCTTTTAATTAGGCCCTGGCTGAGAGAAGCGTTGCTCTGTAGGATTTCAGACCCTTTGAAGCCCCTGAGGCTGATGGCCACAGTGTTTAGAGGGCATTGACAGGAGTGACTGACAGCTCCTCCCGCTCTCCTGCCTGCAGGGCTCTCCAGGACAGTGAGGCAGCACACGGAGCTTTGATTCCCACTCTGCGAGCCAGATGTTCATCCCAGGGAAGTGTTGCCTGAATTAATTGCTGCGAACAAGACGGGCTGCAGAAATCAAACGCTCTCATGCCTGAAGCTGGTGCCTCTCAGTGAGGATTTAAGGCTGTGGGGCCAGAGCATCAGGCTCCGTAAACCCTCAAATTCCCGTGGCAATGAGGAACAGCAAAGTGCACAGCAAGTTTAACACCTGCAGGGTGATTTCTTCTCTCCTTAAAGACTGGATGGGATTTGTGTCACCTCAGTTCTGTTATCCACAATTCCCATCTGAACTCAGCTCGGTTTTCAGCTTCTTCCACAGCCAAGGGAAGAAACAGACACTAGTGGGATTGGAGTCCACAGATGGGCCATAAATACTGAGTTTAGGGTGTTGTGGAGTGAAGCTGGGCTGCTCTGTGTTGCTCAGACGTCCACCAACTCTAAGAGAGGAATGAAAAAACCAGATCATTTCTGGCACTTTATAAATAATGCCTTCTATTCAGCCCAGTCCTACCTGTGCTGGTAATTTGTTGAGCCAGAAAATGTCTTAGGAACTGACATCTCATTTCCCATGTCTTCAATAAATTGTAGGGTCCCTTACTGGACACCTTGTGAATGTCTCATGCAGAGACTGAAATGCCAACAGGAACCTCTGCTCAGTATTCAGTCCGTGTGCTTGCATTTATTTCTATTTATCAACAGCATTTCTAGACCCACTGTTCACCACATGGAGCTTTGTGCTGCTGCTGGTTCCAGCAACTCCCAACCCTGAGACGGCTGAAGGGCAAGAAGGAAAAGGAAAAATAAAATCAGGATGGTCCTTGTTTCTCCCCTCTACCAGAAGATAAATAAGTTGTTTGTTTATTCATCAGCTTCTTGGCAGCAAGATTTCTGCCAGCAGTTTCTATACCAATGGAAATACGGCAAAAGGAAACTCTGTGGTCACATTCAGGACAAGTGTTATATCTGTGTGTCCAGCCTGAGAGTCCTCACTCACAGGGATGCCTAATTCTCATTTATTTAGAATGTTTTGCACTGGAAGTGTCCAAGGCCAGGTTAGATGGGGTTTGGAGCACCCTGGGATAGTGGAAGGTGTCCCTGCCATGGCACTGGATGATCTTTACCCTTCCAACCCAAGCCATTCTGTGATTCTGTGGTATTTGCTTCACTGAACTCTGCAGTAACACACAAATGCATTTGCTTCCACACTTTGAGTCACTTCAGGCACTCAGAATGGAAAAAAACTGCAGCAAGCACCATCGAAAATAGCAGGCAGCTATTCCTGGGCAGAGAGGGATGCTTCTCTTCAGGGATGACACAGCACCATTAGGCTGGAGATGAATTGAGATCAATTATGTTGACAGCTGAATTCGAGACGAGTGGATGGAGAAAATCCCCATTTCCTGCATTCTTCCACTCGCTCAGCCTGCTTTTCCCGTGTGTACCTCCAGCGTGGATTCACCGAAACCCACACGGCTGCAGTGTAAAATGGGGTATTGCTGCTGTGACTGACAAGGGAATATTTGTAAAACTGCTCCTGATTCCTTCACCTGCCAGCTGCTGAGGCGAATTTGCAATCCTCTCCACCAAAGCTGGAGAGGATTGCAAATTCTGCAAAGTGTCAGGCAAGAATGACAAGAAATATCGTGAACCTTTGTGTTTGTTTGCTGTGCTGTGAGATTCCAGAGAGCCTGCAAACAAACAGCTTTTTGGGGGAAAAAAAAAAGAGAAAAAGAAGTGATTTTCAAACCTTTCACAGAAAAGGTAAGCGAGCAGCATTGTCAGATGATGGCAAGAAATAAAACAAACATTGCACTGGCAAAAAAAAAGCTTTTCCAAGGAAATTCCTGACATGCTGAGTGATAACCCCACACGAGGAAATCCTAAAGTGACCTGGCAGGTCTGGGGACAGAAATTGCTGACAACTCAGCTGCTAAAATAATTGGGACCTCCAGGAATTCAGAGCAACCTGTCAAGGGAAGGATCCTCCCAAAACTTTGTCTGGCGAAGCTGCACTTCAGCAGGAAAGTTTCAAAGGCAGTGGTGAAGCTTGTCAGAAAAGCGAGTGAGCCTCAAGAAACATCTCTATTTGGTAGAAAAGTAATTTTTTTTTGGTTTCACTAGGTTCACCAGATCTCCCCTGATTACGATATGAGCTCAGCATTAAAATATTGAGCCACCTACAGTTGTTTGTCTCAGTCCACAAGAGAAATCCTGTCCACAGGAACCTTTAAACTGCAGGACTTGATTGGGGGTCTGAGCCTCAGGACAGAATGAAAGCTACTCCAGCATGTAAGGGGACACGGCAAGGTGAAGATGAATAACTTGTGTGAGCCCAAAAATCCAGATATAATAACTGAATTAGGAAAATCCAATGAGGAAGGAAAATGGGAGAGGAGAGGAACAAATTATATTAATTTCTTTGCAAAGGAGTAAATCTCCCAGTTTTGCTTTATGTTCCCAAAAGTATTGTAATAAAAGTTCTTTTTATTGAGGCCTTAACAGTAAACTATAAATGATTTCAAGCTAAGAGGACTGGGGGTTTAGCCCTGAAGTTGTGTTATTTATTTTATCTTTAAGACTGATGATTTAAAAAAAATCATCCCTTGGAAAGTGAGCGTTGTCTGAAGACATTGCCTGTCATGGGGGAAAACAAACATAAAGTTTAGGAAAGAATCCTAAAAACTACATCCCGAATAAAGAACTTCGGCAGAAAGCAGATGAGTCAGATTTTAGTGTAATCACAATGGATTAAAGCTGGATGCAGAAACTGTCTCAGTCTTCATTTGATTTGATCTCGTTCCGTGTGGGAAAATCCAGGTGAACACTTCAATCTAAATGCAAAATGCAGAAGGCATTTCTGATAAAAGAGTGAAAGAGAGAGGCTGAATCATGCATTTCTCTCTGCTATTCGGAAACCCAAGATTTATTTCCACAGAAGTAACTCGAAAGTTACTTGGAAATAATCAAGGATCCACCAAAATGTCAGATCTGCTTAGAGATGTGGCTCTACTCACTCAGTGTGGTAGAAATTGAAATTCTGAAGCCAAATCAGGTGATGCCTCTCATGACACATTTTCCTCCTCCCCCATTTCTAAGGTGAAACATCTCTTGATAACACATTTCACCATATTTTTAAAATTTATCTCTGACACTGCTTTGCCAGGGAACTCTCAACGGTGTCCAAGTTGCCAGTTGCCCTTCCCAGCACCTGAAAGCCCCAAGGACTCAGCTCAGCATCCCCAGCTGTGGCAGCTCTGCTGTCCCACAGCTGGCTGGGGAGAGGGAACATCTGGCAGGGCCTGCAGCCACCAGAACAATTCTCCCAGCCCATGTGGGCTCAGTGCCCGCTGAGGTTTGTGGTGCCCTTGGGAAGGGAAGAATCCCAATCTCATCTCCTTGGCCGTAGGATGTGCCAGACACTGAGCCCCAGGAAAAGCCCTGGGTTATTCCATGAGAACACAGTGGCCACACGAGTTCCACAGCAAAGAAAGCCAGAAAATCTATTTTATGCCGAAGGGGCGATGCTTTCACCTCATTTTCCTTCTTCCTCCCCACTCCCAAGGTTTATACTACACCCCAGAGGCATCACCATTAGGAACCATTTCAGACAATGGAATTTTCTTTAAATATCCCCATTTTTTCCTCCATCCTGCTTGCATCCCTCATTCCAGTGCTATTGCAAGTACTAACCTGCTGAAGAGGAGGAAGCTCTGTGCCCTTGCTCTGTCAGAGGAATCTCTGTTTTCCCGAGCTGTGCTCGTTACCAACTCTAACCCCCCATTATTTCAGGAAACCATCACATTCATAATTAATAAGAACCCTCCAGCTAACTGCCCTCCCTTGCAGAAATTACTCTGCTTTCAAATGTCATCGTGGCATTCACTCGTTCTGCAAGAAGCAGGGGGAACTCCTCGCATTGCTTCTCCCAGCCTGGCCTTTCCCAAATCTGGCACTCCCACATCAATTCCCTGCCACTCTGGAACTGCTCAAACTGATGCAGACAGGAGGGAACAGGGCAGCACAACACTCTCAGAGAATTGTGGCTGTTTTGAGCCATCACACCTCTGAAAGGGGTCTAACTTTATTAGTTTAGGGGATGAATAAAACGTCTGACACATAATTAAAATTGGATTTACTCAGATCCTGCACAAAAGGCCTAAAACCTATCCAAATTCCAAATGGGGACCTAATTTGTCCCCAAATGGGGACCCATAGGAGAGGGCTCTGGAACTCACCTGGAGGGATGTATTTGATATTTTCTGTTTGTTTCTGTTAACTGAAAAACATCTCGTCCCCCTGAGAGGTCTCCAATATTTCAGAGAGACAAAGCTGGCACCTGATTTAGCTCGATTCCACCCTTTGGTTACTGATGTCTTGTGTGATGTTTGTGATTATTATTAAAGCCATTTTTCAAGTTATTTAATTGTATTTTAGAAATTTCTCAGGGTCATTGTCAGGGCAAGGTCCTTGCTGTGTGAGATGTGACAGCAGGAGCTGGCCAGGCTAAATACTCAATACCTGAGTACTTCTGATAACCTCACTGGTAAATCCCGCACTCTAAAGATAAACGGAGATATTTTTATGGATCAGAATAAAACAATAAGGGAAAACACAGCCTGAAAGAGAAAAGGGACTAAGAAACAAAGATAAGGAAGAAGTGGTTTGGGGTTGAAAACAGCAAGTGGGTAGACCTGTGCCACTGTGATCCCATGTGCACTGATCTCTCCCTTTCTCTGGGGATTAAAAACCACATTGGCGGAGGTGAGAAACTATTCTCTCACTTCTGAGAAAGGAGGATTCTTTCTGCACAGCTTCACCACTGAGAGCAGCAGGAACACTCAGACTTGAAGTTCTTTCAGGAGCTTTGGAGAGGAACAAAAATCACCACGGAACAAGCAGAGGGGGTTATCCTTGTATGGGCATGACTGGAAAGTCATCTGGGCAAGAACCGAGCAATTGGATCCTTGCCATGAGCCCGGGGGAGCCTCACTCCATGCAGCTGATTGGAATTGTCTTCTCCTGCATTCCTGACTCTCTGAGGACTGATCTCGGGGGTCTTGGGGTGTTTCCTGGAAGAACAAGGCTTCCATTCCCCATGCCACATCCACACACGGGGGTGTGGGTATCTGTGCCTGTACCTCTCTCTTTCCATGTTAACCTTGACCAATTTCCCCCATAAATCCAGCAGGATGAAGGATCCGACAAGTTTTATGAAAGAAGAGTCCCCTGCCTGAAGGAAAAGCTGCAGTGTGAACTCTGTCCTAAAAGAACTCCAGAGGATCCAAAGGGGACTGACCATATAAGCAATGCAGGCAACAAAAATCTCTGGTTGGACTTTGCAACCCAGCTGCGAGGGGAAAAATCCCGGGTACAAGGCTGAGGGAATGATTTGTTTAATCCTTAGATAGTCACAATTTGGGGTTGTTTTTCTCTGTTTCAATACAACTTTTACGATTGCAAAGCTCCGGATAGCGCAGTAAACACAGATAAATCATAACAGAAAGCCATGGAAAACCTCCCTGGTTCCAGGGCACTCAATGTCTGTGCAGATGCAGCTCCAGGCCTCGTTTCCCAGTTCCCAAGAGTTCATGGAATCCTGTTGCGTGTGAGTTTCCAGTCCCGGAGGTGGATGTTTAAATGCAATAAAAAATTGGGTTGGATTTATTCCTCCCTTTTGCATTTTCATGAACGGACTCACATTAATTGGAAGCATGCAACTTTGGGATATGGCTTTGTTTTCTTTTAATAATGAAAGGAAACAAATGCTGGTGTGCAACAGGCAGAAAAGGGAAAACTGGGCAAGCTTAAACATTTAAATGTATTCAAACTGTTGAATAACCAGAGGAAAAGGGAAAATAATGCTGTTTTGTGAAAACTTTTGCCAGTCTGTTAGGAGGATTCCAAGTTTGCTAGTGGATATAAGTGCCCATCTCCTCGCTGTGATGTTCATGATGTACCAAATGGAATTCCTGAAGAAGATTGGGAATGCAAGTGTTGTTTTAAGTGTTTTAGAGAGGGTCAGAAGCAAAAAGCAAAATAATTCAGCAAGGCTTCAAAGTAAGATGTCCAGATATTACTGTATCTTGCAAAGCTTTTGCAAACCCCAAGAATTTGCTGAAACTCTTTCCCCTGTGCCACTGTGACCTTTTTGGCGATGGATTTTGATTGGAAAAAACCCAGCAAACAACATGGAGGGTGGTGAAAAGTTGGGAGGAAAAGGAGGAAAAGGCCCCATGTCCCTGAAGGAACCAGCTGGCACCAGGTGACTGCACAGGCAGGGTGCGGAACTGCTCCCTGTGGAAATGCAGCTGGGATGGCACAGAGCCGGTCCTGTCTGCTGCTGCCCCGGAGCTGTGACTGGGGGCTGTGTGCCTCAGGACACGGCTGGGCTGCTGGGGACAGTCCCAGCTGCAGCCGGGGGAAAGCTCTGACTGTGATTCACCCACAGCTGGCTGTGCTCTGGGCAGATGGGGTCAGCAGAGAGGAAAACAATCTTGTTTGTCACTGGAAAAGCCAGGGTTTGGCCTGATGCCCACACCTAACAACACCACAGACACCCCCATTGTATGTAGAGGCCCACCTGGATGTGGAGGGCCGGGAGTGAGAACTCTGCTGGACCCAGGAACTCCACCCCAACAGGGTCAGGCACCCAAATCTGTGAGACTCCAAATCCCTGACCATCAACATCCACCCCAGAGCAACCAGAGGGACAGAAGTGGGCAGGGAGATGAGGGGTGACCTTGTTCTGCCTTTGCTTGCACAGGGGTCAACCCCTGGCAAGTGTCTGGAGATAGGAGCAGGATGAATGTCTCTTGTTTCAGACTCCAAACACACGAGGAACAGCCACACAGGCATGTTTCACCTGGCTAGAGGGGTGTATGTGCTGTTGGGGACTCCTAAAAGGCTTGGGGCTGGGGAAAAAGGGCTGGGGAACAGCAAAGGAGCTGCCCCCCGGGCTTGGAGACTTTGGGAAAGGCACGCTGATGAGTTTGGTGACCAATAAGCCAGAACATTTTTGCCCTGGGGTACACAGGAAGATGGGAGATTTGCTTCTCATTATCTCAGAAGAGGAGGTCATCATCACAACTGGTAATGTTCATCATGGGCATGGGGGGCGTTCACTTACTCCTGGAGGAGCAGCAGGTGATTCAGAGTGCACAGTGTCAGGGAGGATTCTCCCTTTCCTTCCCAGGCTTGTAGGGAGTCATGGAATCAGAGGAAAACTTGGGTAGGAAGAGACTTTAAAGATCATCTCATTCCAAACCCCTGCCATGGGCATGGACACCTTCCACTATTCCAGGTTGCTCCAAGTCCCATCTAAACTGACCTTGGGCACTTCCAGGGATCCAGGGGCAGCCACAGCTTCTCTGGGCAACCAGGGCCTCCCCACCCTCACAGGGAAAAATTTATTCCTAATATCCAATCTAAACTTTTAGGTTAAAAAGTGTCCTATGCCTATGTGCTCAAGTGAAGACGAAAAATTTATCTTTTCATAAGACCCCTCTAATGTGCTGAGTGTGCACAATACAGTTTGTACCTGGGCAGTGGGGGAAGCCTGTTGCTCCTGAAAGTTTAAGGGCAACGGAGTTAAGGGCAATGCCATTTTACCTAATGCCTGGCAGGATGGGGTGCTGGTGAAGGGTTATTAATGCCCCTGGAGGGCTGTGGAGGGGTGCGTGCATTGCACCTAATTTTGGAAAATGATCCCCACTGCACCCAGAGCCTGGGCAGGGAGAATCCTCTTGTTCCCGGAAACTTCGGAGGCAGTGGAATTTCCAGTGTATGGGAGGGTGGAGGAGGATCCCCGTTATTTCGGGAAGCTGGTGTGGCAGCCTTGGGGAAGAGGGATCTCCATCACTCCCGGCGCTCGGGGAGGGGGTTCCCCGCGGCTCCCGGACGGCTGCGAGCGGTGCGGTCCCGCTCCCATCCAGATGGAGAGGGGAGTCCCTGCTGCGCTCGGAGCCGGGGGACAGCAGGGTCCCCCTCGCTGCCGAAGCCTGTGAGGGTCGCGCTCCCCCGGGGGCCCCCCGCCGCCTCCATCCCCGAGGCATCCTGGGCGGAGGGCGGGCTCGGCTCCCCCTTCTCCCTCCCTCCCTGCCGGGGGTTTGCCCTGGGACGCGCCGGCGGCGCCGGGCTCGGCTCCGGGACGGCGGGCAGGGGTCAAGGGCAGCAGGCGGGGGGCGATGCCGGCGCCGGGGCAGAGCCGAGGGTCCGGCTGAGCCCCGGGCACCCCCCGAGCCCTCATGGCGGGGC
>VYZT01058660.1:0-43361 GCA_013400735.1 Pomatostomus ruficeps | reverse complement strand
AGCTCTACTGATTCTAACTCATACTTTCTGGTTCATATTTCTATACCAGATTGGAAAGCTAGTGTTGCTGTGCTATTTAGATGCCACTTCCAGTTCAAGAATTTGCAAGAAATTGCACCTGAATCTTGAGTCTTGTGAGCAGAGCAAATAAGACATGACCAGAGTCCTGACAGTTTTGGTTGTGTGCAAGGTGAGGTAATACACTTTGCTTTTTTCCTTCTAACATTTTATTGTTCTGCTTGAGATTTTGTTTTGGAAGCACCTAAATTCTTTACTTTTCTTGAGTTTTATTTATACAGCTATGAAAGTCTGGAAATGATGGCAGTGTACAGTAAGTTAATGATCTCATTTATCAATATTGATGTTTAATTTCTAGCTATGGTACTAAAAGAAAATTAAGCTGAAATATTCCCTTAAAGTTGCTTAAAACCCCATTTTTTTAAAAAATAGCATTAAAATTGTACTTTAGAAAGACTTTTTTGCTGCTTATGAACTCTGCTCATGACAGTATAGTCTTCAATTCAAAGCTCAACGAAGTAACTGCCTAGAAATACCCAGTTCTGTGGTGAGTTTGGGTGATTACTTGTTTTCTGAGGCAAGTGCATTTCTGCACCTGAGAAGGTGGGGAATAGAATTGTTTTCTAGAAAAGGATCTGAGGGTCCTAGTGCTGAGGAAGTTCAAGATAAGTCAGTGCTGGGCCTTTGCAGCAAAGAGGGATAACTTCATACTGAGCAACAGGAATGTAGGCAGCGGGTCAAGGCAAGTGGTTATTGCCATGTATTCAACGCTTGTGAAACTACATTTCATTCCAGTTTTGAGCTTTCCAGTACAAGAAAGACATTGACATACTGAGGTTTCCAAGCCAAGAGAGGGGACTTCAGCACCTGGATTACAAGGGGGGGACTGTGAGGGCTGAATCTATTCAGCCTTGAGAAGAAGAGGCCTTGGGGAGACCTTGCTCTTGCCTATAACTTCTTCATAGTGGGGAACAGAGAGTATGGGGCAGACTCTTCTCAGAGATGTACAGTAGGGCCACTGGACACAAGTTGGAATACTGAAAAATATTATTAGAAAGAAGGTGTCCGGGGGTGATTTTATGCTCTGTATTTCCCTATAGTCTGCTTATGCCTAGGAATGGGTGATGTAATTTAAACTGGGAAGGGAGGCAGCCAGGGAACTCTGGCACGGTTTATTTTTAAACTCCTCCAGGTACTGTGTTAGCAGCATAGAGTTAGTTTACATTCCTCACTAGCTGGCGGCCCAAGAAAAGGAGAAGTTTCTTTTCCTCTGAGACTGTGGCTTTTGATTTTTCTTTATTTGGACTGTTCAGCTTGCTTTTTTCATCCAAAAATCAGACCATGTCCAGGAAAAACATTCAGCAGGACTGACAAAAGCTGCCGGACCTCCAGCCTGGCCCAGATTTCGAGAGAAACTAAGCCAGAAAGAAAAGAGATTCTAAAATCCACCATCTTTCTCCACAGCAGAAAAAATTTATTATGTAACATTATTAACTTTCTTTTCCGTGCCTATGTGCACCTTGCTTATTAAATAGGGGGTTTTTTCAGTTTCCTCCAAAAAAATTCCTTTCAAAACTTGACTGGGGGAAGGGCTGAAATCTGCCTTTAAAATAAACACCCTTTCGAGAAGTTTCCTCCCAAATTTGTCTCAAACCGAATTTCTTATTGCAATATTGTTCAAATACTGGAGCAGGCTGTGCAGTGGGGTTGTGGATTCTCCATCTATGGAGATACTCAAAATCTTACTGAATATGTCCCTTAGCCACCTACTTAACTTGACTAGCTTTGACCAGGAGCGAGATGACCTCAAGAAATCCCTTTCAATATAGCATACTTTGCGCTTTTATGATTCTATAGGGTAGGAATATAAAATTGCAGAGAAAGTATATTCTAAAGCTTGTGCCGAACTGAGAAAAAAAAATTTGTTTCATTTGAAAAAATGCTATGTTTGTTCCTTGGTTATATAAACCATTTAAGAACCTGTCCACAGTGGAGAAATTGTAGGTAAGTGTTATCTTAGCCACATGTTAATTTATTGAATTGATTACCCTGTGGGTATGGACACACAGTCCATGCTGTGTCATGCAGGGTCATAGGTAGCATGAAGGGTCGTCCAAAGTGTCTGAAAGGTCAGACATACATGCATAATACAGGACAGCTAATCAGCCATTACAGGTTGCTGCAGGTCAACATCTTGTGTGTCTGTGTGTTCAGCTTATAGTGTGCACACCAGGGAATGGATGAATGAACTAAAAGTACCCACAATTTGCGGGGGCTAAGAGTTTACACAGACAGTGGTAATAAATTGGCTTCTGGCTAGCTGACATGGCAAATTATCACCTTCATACCCCTGCCTAGTCTCTTTTTGCTCATTTTCTCTCTGTTTTGTTATTTTTGTTTCTACTATTCTCCATTCTCTTTCCTCTATATATATTTTTTTTTTAAATTTGTGAGCTTTTTAAATTTCTTTCCAGTTCTCTATTAAATCTCAAAATTCTTTCAGGTGTTCTTCCTAATTTTTTATTTCCCCAGTAGTTCCTCAGGTAATCTGTTATCTAAATTATCACTCTGTATCTATTTTTTCTCTTGCTTAATCTGATTGTGAGTTCTTTAGGGTAGATATTGGACTGATTATGTTGAATATTATTGAATTTATTGAAGGAAAAAAACTTGTTCAAGGTTTTTAAGCATGTGCTGGTGAAGTACCATGTAAATGCATAACAATAGCTGGGATTAGCACTAATAATATTACTGCTGTCATGGTTAATAATAAGTGTGATCAATACCAATATAAATATAATTTGTCACTAGTGCAGTTGTTCAATGAAGATGGTTTTGATAATAATAAACACTGTCACCAAATATTCTTCTTGATTATAGAGGAGACATCCTAGTAATTTGCCTTGCTCATAATTTACCTGATGTAGGTAAAATATTAGATGGTTCAGTAATTATTAATGTACTTGAAGCTACTCCTTTATTGAGAGGGATAATTACTGCTTGTTTCCATTTGTCAATCATTTTGCACTGCAGCATGGACATGTACATATCAGAATGTACGTATTCAAGAGTGGCTCACTGAACCCTTGGGATTTTATTTTTTATTGTTTAATGGCTTAGCTCTGTAAGGAATAGTTTTAAAAATTATGTAATTTTTCCTTTAAGAAATCTACAGTCACAAGAGTGACAGCCCTGATTATGATCTAAAAGGTGGTAAATGACTACATTAATTTTATTGTGTCAAAAATAATTGGAGCGGAAAAAGTGTTAAAGTCTTACACACCTTTCATGTTACTTTTCTCAGAATATCAGTCCATGGCTAGCATGGCAAGCTGGCTCCTGTGCTGGATGGACTTTTGATCTAACTATGCAGCAACTTGTATGAGCATGGGGAGCATAAGATCCCTTTGGGTAGACACCCCAGAGATGGGCCAACAGCTGTACCTGAGTGGGACATGAGAGGGGTATGGAAAATACCCTAATTCAGAATAGCTCAGGGGCTTAAGTGTTGGGCTTTCCTTCTGGTGGAATGGAGCTATGGATATGAACCTTCTCAAAGAGAAGGGGGTTAAGCCTCTACCTCCTTCAACTGCAGTGTGCATTCTTGGCACTGTTTTAAAATGAGGTGCGGACCCACCCTGTAGCAGTGACCCAGCCAGCTGTCTCTATGAAAACTAAAGAAATAACTTGGATAGATTTTTCTTCCCAGGACAGCAATCTGAGGGAGATGGAGAAGGCATGCCTGGGGGAAATCCCATAGCCCTATCAGTCAAAAACCCTTTTCCACCCCTGTTATTTTAATATGCATCAGGTTATTTTATTATTCAGCAATTGCTGGAAAGTTCTACTGTGCTGTTACACTAATTGGCTAATGCAAATATGTACCGCCTCTGTCTGGAATTCATTGGATAACTGTCACTTCTCATCACTCTGTGATTTGAAGAGACCCTGAATCCTTCCCCTGTGACCACCCCTTTCTTTTCCCCTTAAAACTCAGTGTAACCACCCCTCCCTGGGTCTTTCTGGTAGCCTGCATTCCCACGAGACAATAAATCTGGGTACTCCTGCTAGAAGGTCCATTCTCTCTTCTTTGTTGTCACCTCGCTTAATTACCGTCAACCGCTCTGCTCACCTACTGCGGCCTTGATACCTAGATATATAGACAGAGAAAACTGCTCTTCTGCGGCCATCTATCTGATTGAGCACTGGACAATCACCCCGTAGACACCCGGGCAGTCCTGCAGTCCAAAGCGTTACCACTCTGTCCTGAGTTTGGTGCTAACTGCAAATCTGTGTTGGGCTTTTCTTATCTGGCTGACTAGGTTGGAGGAAAATGCAGTTTTTGAATCCTCCTAAAGTACAGGCCTGAAAGAACTGTTCAGCAGCTCAGCTGTATCCAGACATTTATAACAAATAAGACATTGCACACCTGGGAAGAATTAATATTAACCAGCCAAGATCTTGCCAGAAATAGAACTGTGAATTCTACTTTTGTCTCATTAGTTTCTTTTTACCACTTGTCTCAAAAGTTGTGGCTCAGCCACTTATGTTATTAATTACAGTGAGTTAATTAATTAAATAAAACCAGCCTAGATATATTTTATAACACATTAAACCAAAATTGCTTTCACATTCTCCCTTACAAAATATTTGATAATAATTAAAATAAAATCTCCCAGTTAGAACAATCAATAAATTTTTATATTTTTTTAAATGGTCCTATCAAGTTGTTTAAGTTACTGTTTCATAATGTTGGTTTGTTATGAAGCCCTAGCTTCATATTTCACATATATTACAGCGTAAAGTTGTTTTAATTAGAGTAAACAAGTACATCCCATTTTAAAAATAAATAGAAAAGGTTAAAATTTATTTTGACATTTTTAACAAAGGAACAAAATAATCCTGTGAAAAGGAAGAGGACTTAAAAAATTTTAAAGCACAACTCCACTCCAAAGACAATTTGAAGCCACATATCTGGGACATCCCTGATCTGTGGATTAGGAGAACAGAGAAGGTTTTTCTTTTTCTCTGAGCTTGCCTTCCGTTGTGTTCTTAAAAAAACAAACCAAAAAACCCCCTCAAAACCCCCCAAATCGTTTTGTAAGTCTTTGGAACTTTTATGTTTGGACAAGTAAAAAGGAGGCGTATGCACACAGAGACTTGAGAATGATGGACAGTAACTTGTAGCTACAATTAAACATTAATTAGATAATCACTCTGCTTTCCTTCGAATGTTTGTGCCATCCCAGAAATCTCAATGTGCTATGGTAATTAGATAGACTTTCTGCATAAATTAAGCTATATTAAGACAGTTTATGTGGATAACAATTTCTTCATAGACTTGATTCATGATCACTTCCATTTTAATTAATTTATTTTTATGTGAGTGATAGGAAAGTCATTCAACTGCACCCCCTCAGTGTGGACCTGGGGGCCTTTTTGTTGAAGTGTTTTTCAATAACAGAGGTAAGTTAATGCTGGGCAGACTGAATTTACATAATAAGTGGCATTTTTATGTACATGTGCAAAAAGAACTCATTTTTTATTGTAATATGACTCACAAACATTCCCAAAGGGAAGAAATCTGTTATTGCCTTGTATCCTCATTCTTATACATAGTAATCATTGTATGAACAAACATATGCACCAAAAAAAATCCTGTCTCTTGAATTATAAGCAGTAATTATCTCTGCTTAATATATCTGTCACACTGTCGGTAGCCATCTGATGGGGAATGCTTGTGCTACTTTGCATTCATTCAGGCTTTCAGTAATTTTTTGAATACTTGAGAAAATTCAGTAAAGCTCAGCTGTGCCTGAAATATTAGAGAGCGCTACAAAACCTGCTAGATTATATCAATCAATACCGCATCAGAAATTTGAAAGTTATGCACAACAAATGGGTAGTTAAGTGTGCTCCCAAACTGAAACAGGTCATGACTTGTACTCTGCTCTCCTTGAAATTGTTTGGCATTTACATGTTTGTTTTCCCACTGTAATAAATGTCATGTAATAAGGATAATTACTTTTAATTCTGGGATGACTTGTCATGAACCTGATACTACAAACTTGAAGAGAGGCACAAAACAGAGCTTCTCTCTGGTGGTTTGCCAGGCTGCCAGGGGACAAGTTCCACTGACATCCAGAGAATCTCGAGAAAGACACATCATGAATCGGGCAGCAGCAGGCATTAAGGTTAGGATTCTGAGAGGAATTTGTGGTAACAAAACCTAGCTTTTAGGTATATTGCACCCTGCTTGAGAAGTTCTCAGGAATTAGATACACAAGCATGGGAACCTCACTTTAACCAATGAGACATTTGTGAATTAACCACAGGAAAGCAGAGAGGAAATGCTGGTAAGTAGAAATATTTTTTCTTATTTCCAAGAAACTAAAAACCTTTTCTGAGACTGCTAGAAGTACCCATTTTCAACTGGGACCTCAATCTCTTTTAAAGAGGGGCTAGAGACGTGTACCAGTGTATGATCAAAAAATGTCCCTGGGATTCATGTCTCTGCTTTTTTTTCATCATTCTGCATCATGAGTTCTGTGATAACAGTGCACACTTGACATGGGGAAAATTTTTTGAATACCTGTCACTATATGACTAGTTATCAGAGTGCTTCATATGAAGATGTTGATCATCTGATGAATTGCAATGGCAAAAGCCTTCAGCACAGCTTGTTACCTGATCCAGGGAAGATCTACCAGCTCTTTGAGAATGCAAACACCTCTGGGGACATGAGAAGGCATTAGTGTGCCAGTGCCGGAACAGGAAAAATATCAGGCACATTAGCCATAGAAAGACTTCCATAGATGTAAAGTATAGACAGTTCATGAATCTGTGAGGTTTTTTGTTTGTTTGTTATTGTTCCTTTTAGCCCATCTATTTTTCTGATATGTTGAGCTCCATAAGACTATAGGAGGGATTAGGGAGGGAGGAAAAAGTAATTCATCTTGAGGCAGTCCCTATGTTCAGAAAGCACTTGGGAAGAAAACATGAAAGAAGAAATCATAAAAATATTCAGTTCAGATTTACTCACTCCATATGTCTGAAAGTGTCTGGTCCACAATGTGCACACCTAGGAGCTGTGGTGTACTGAACATGGCAGTGCAGTCTCACTACATCGGAACAGAAATTTGAAGCCAACTTTTCAGTTTCAATTACTGATTTTCACTGTCTTTAAAGAAATCAGAGATTCTCCATATCAGGTGCAAAACTGAGAATCTTTCTTATAAGTCATTCTATTTCTTGAAAGCTCTTGAAAAGATGGAATCTGATTGGTTTCTGTGGTATGTACATGAAATAGACATCTTGGCAAATATGAGTTCATTGCTTTTCACAGTGTGAAGAGTGCATGCTAAAGCTGAGTTCTCCTAGCCTCAGAATTTTATTCGTTATGGTGTTACAGACTACTATCAATAGAAAGAGGGAAGGTTATTCCTTATGAAATAAAAGTCATAGTCAGTCTAGGACCCAGTTTTCCTGCTCTATTCTGTAGGAATTTGTTAGACCAAATAAGTTCAGTTAGTTCCTATCTTCTGAAAGTAATCACTAGTTCTTATTTTAATTAACTGTGTCAGTGAAAGAAGGTTCCTGTACACTTAAATTTCTAATGCTTATACTGTACCAGTTTCCAGTATTCAGAAAGACTAGGGCCATTTGAAATAATTGTTTAATGAGGTCACCTTATTTTCAAGGGCTTAGATAGTCAATATATGATGTGGGATGTTCTGTATTACTTGGATGTCAGAGAATAGTCCTGGACATTTACTTAGGTAGGCAATAGCCTTGTTGGACAAAGTTGCTTAATTCAGGGGTTTAACATAGAAATCTGGGGGAAGAGGTACTGCACTGGATCTTTTTCCATTTGGCCAGCTCTAGGGAGGCTCCCTGTTCAGTAAGTGATCCACCAATTGTCATGTCTGTTGACTCTTTGTTCCCTTAATGCTTAATTATTCTTGTTATATTGTATGTAAAACAGTTGAATTAGAGAAAATTCCCATGGTGAAGAGCTGAATGAAGCTGCAGGTTAACAAAAGCCTTTTCTTCTTACTTTATCTTTTAATCTGTTGTATAAATGTCACAAGAAGGATCCACTTTAATTAACAGGAAGACAGGTTAGGTGATACACTATTCTTCAGCTCGGAGCAGCAGTAGCAGATACTGATTGATTAGAGTATGACTCTCATCATGGAGACCCAGCATGAGAGCTATAACAAAGGGACAGGGGAGCAAAGACATTGGGTGCCTTTGATGAGATGTGACAAAAATGCGAATGCTGGTATCTTTGCCTATTGCTGCGACTGGCTGGGCTCATGTAATATTTCATTAAATACAAGAATTAATTATTACTTTCAATTTTTTTGTTTTGGACAGAGGCAATAGCAAGTACTCCGAATGTTGCTTGGCTTTATCCAGGGTGAAACTGACTGACAGAGTCAGAAATTGCTTCTGCAGGAATGTTGATTTTATTCTCAGAAGACTCATCAGCAACACTCCAACATTGTACAAGCAGGTTAGTCTCTCTGTCTTAAATATCCTACCTGTACATTCCACTGCAGCTGCTTTTGCTTTCCTGATAATATAAATAGCAAATTTTACTGTCTTGCTAAATTTAAAACCAGATGGTTGGCCTGCTTAACCCCAGGCAAACATTGCAATTCCTCCTTTTTTAGATTTTTAGTATTTGGTTGCTGACTGAAGCATTGGGGTTTAGAATCATTGCTGTTACACAGCACCACATTTCCTGTATAAGCCTTTTTATGTCTTGTCCATTTTTACATATTATATCATAGAAGCATATCCATTCTGCTGCTAACCAGAAAATATGAATTGTAATCTAAAATACATACATGAAACATTAAAAAAGAAAAAGCTTTGTAGCAGAAAAATAATTCCTGTTTGCAAATGTAATTTGGAATTATCAACAGAAGCAAAGACTGACAAAATAATGACATTACCTTTTGAAACAGAAATTACCAATTATGATCAGTTCTGTTGTGTTTAGTAGTGGAACAAATCCAGACTGTTTGTTTCCAAGATGCGTAAGTATTTCCAGCTCTTTTTCCGTCCTCATTGACCTTGTCTCTTATTTTTTCTTCCAAGGGAGTTATATCATCCAGTATGACACAGAAATTATATATGATGCTCACTTTGAGGCTAATGCTAGTTCACAACAAAATACCTGCCAGAACTTTTCATAGAGAGCTTTTAATATCTAAGATCTGTTATGAGATTTCCATCTTGAATTGCAGTCTTCTGATACCTTCTATGTAACAAAATTCATCTGGTTTCTGTGTAAATATCAAAAAGGATTTGGGTGGGCTTTGACTTCTATTCCATAGGACATAATTTTAATTAAAATTGTCTCTCATTCTGAGGCTTTGGAAATGTTTGTTTTATTTTTCCTGATCAGTGAGTTCTATGTTATTGTTGTGGCACTTACAAGTTCTCATTTTCTTCTTCTGTGTTTGCTTTTTCATTGAGGATAGTATGAGATCTTTCAGTGTCACCCACCCTTCTAGCCAAAGGCAACAATCAGCAACTCAGAGCTGCTTCATAGTAATCGACAGTTATGTTTTCCAAACTAGGGGACTATTACTGCTAATAGAAGAAGTCAGCAAAACCCAAACCCTGTAAAATATAAAGTGGAAACCTGTTTCAAGTCTAGTAAAAAAAGTCAAGAAGCCCCCAAACAGACAAAAACCCTCATCCAAACAAAAAACCTCTTCCCACAAAAAAAAATTCCAAGTAGCTGTAGCTACTGCACATGCAACATAAACCTAATAATGTATGCTCCAGTAATTGCTGTAACCTGAGAATTACCATGATTGCTCTCAGTTGTGAATAAGGGTAGCAGACTTCATAAAAACTCTTTGTCAGCTAGTCACATTGTATTAGAGCGGGAATGGTCTATGTGACTGGACTGACCTTCAACAAACTAAAACATAACCCTTTTCAAAGACGATTTAATCACTCTATAGGAGTGAAGCAGTGATAAGTACAGTCCCTGACAAAATGAGCTCTCTTGGTGAATACATTGACCGGTCACTGACTACACTCCATGTACACTACATATGCTCTTTGGAAATACTATTATGCTCAAAAACTACATCTAGAAAAAGAAGAAAAATGCCTTATGTGTAAATTAATTAATCATTAGCATCCTAACAGTTTCATCAGTGAATTATTATTAGTCCAGATGTAACTATTAAAAAATAAAAACAGGAGTTATATAGAAAGCGTTAAAAATGTTACATACCCTTTCCATAGAATCGTAGATTCACACATGATTGCAGTATCACAGGACAGCTGAGTTAGTAAAGCACCTCTGAAGAGCATCTAGTCCAACTGGCCTGCTCAAAGCAGACTGAATTAGGTTGCTCAGGGCCATGTCCCACTAGGTTTTGGGTATCTCCAAGGATGGAGACCATAACCTCCCTGTGCATCCTGTGTCTCCCTTATGGTGAAGAATTTTTTTCTTATGTTTAATTGCAAATTTCTGTATTTCAATTCATGCCTGTTGTCTCTTGTCCTGTCCATGAGCACCACTGAGAAGGTTTTGTCTCTGTCTTTTTTACTGTCCGTATGAGGTATTTGTACACATGGGTAGGATCCTCCTGAGTCTTTGCCAGCCTGAGCAGTCCCAGCTCTCTCTGCCTTTCCTGACAGGAGATATGCTTCAGGAGCTCCATCATCTTTATACTCCCTTGATGAACTGAGTCCTGACTCCTGGTCCATGTACCTCTCGTACTGAGGAGCCCAGAACAGGACCCAGCAGTTCAAATATGGTGCTAGTAGGTAGTTTTTTGTTGTTTCCTTATTTGGCTTTATGCTTGTGGTCTGATCACTCTTCCAATATTCTTCTGGATTCTAAGACGAATTATTTAATTCTGTATGTGTGTAGGGTACAGGCTGCTGTCAACATTCTGAACCCATTGTTGAGAGAAGTATGATCATAATGGTAGTTTTTTCTTCTGTACTCTAGGAGCCATTTGGGATCTTGTTTATCTACTTGCTAACAAGCACTACACCTTGCTTTTTTGTCTCAGGTCTGCAAGGTCTCATTATATCTGAAACTTATTTAGTTTTTATCTATGTTAATTGGTTTTTTCTTATTTTTTACCTCTAAAATTGCTTTTACCAAGCTTTGTGTCTGGAAGTTGTTTTTAGCCTTCCAGTTTTCAGATTTCCAGTGTTAGCCTGTGTCCATTTTCTTGTCATCCTTATACCATAATCCCTTTACAGGGGTGCTCCCAGCTCAAGGCCCTTGTTGCATACCAGGCCCATATTCTGCTGCACTCCATCATTATCTCTGTGACATGAATGTTTCACTTTGCAGGAACAACTACTTGTTAATTACTGTCTTTATATAATTATTTTTACACCATACAGAGGTTAGTAAAAGGAAAATGAATTAGGCTTATGGACCTGTTCATTAGAAAAAAATATGCTACATCTAAACCAACTAGAGAAAAACAACAGACTGATCAAAATTATTTAAAGCAAGGCAAGCCTGACAAACCTCAGTCATAAGGAGCAGCAAACTCACTATAAAGCCTGTGTTTTTAGTACTGCTAGCAGTACCAGTAGTACAGGAATTCCACTTCAGAGGATCCAGAAGGTATTTCTGGATCAGGGGAAAATTATAAATGGTGAAAAAAGAATCTAAAAAGTGGGGAAAGTATTATAAGTACATGATTTTCCTCTAGTTTTGAATCAAAGTTTGCAATGTGTTCTGAAGTTCTGGCTTGCTGAGAGTGTGAAGAATTCGTTGCTGTGACATTTAGTGAGCAAGCATCCATAATTGAAAGCTTAAAGTTGATTTCTTTTCTTTCAAGGCAGAACTTGAAGGACTGAAAAATCAACAAGACTTGATTAATCAAGTTGGCAATGTCAACAGAAAAGACTTCTAGGCATTGTATTTGATATATATATATGAATCATGAGCAGCAAAATGCACATACAGTTGCAGAAAATGTACAAAAGCTGTTGTTTTGAAAGTTATGCAGCCTGAAGCAGCAATCTCAGCAGGGTCTTTGTCAAATAACAGTTTTCTGTAGTGAATTAATTACTCAGCTAAGTATGTCAGCACACTTACAGGAGTGGTCATTTGTACATCTGTTCCAGCACACTCAGTGGAAAATTTACTAGAAACATCTTCAGAAGCAATCCAAGATTCATATGCCTATAAGATTTACATGCTTTGACAGTGCTAGAGCAAGATAAAGGTACCTTGGCTACACAGGTAAAGGAAATTGAACCTAACAACTCTTGCCTTCACTCTCTTACAGTGCACAAAATTCTTGCCACTAAGTTCATACTTGGAAACCGGTATTAAAGATGGATGAAAGGTGTGGGCTTCCACAAGGCTATCAGAGAATTTTTTACTTACTTGCATTTCTTCATGGTTAGGCTATGATTTCTTCTTTTGTGAGTAATTTTTCTTTGCAGTCAACTGATGAGCCTGTCAGCAGAGAAGGCCTAACGAGATTCTTTGAACCAGGCTGTAGGCTTCTCTAATGACTACCATTTGTTCTTAGCTAGTGATCCTTTCAAAAATTCATTTTGTGTGTTGCACCTAATTTACCTTCTTGACAGCTCCAAGTACCTAAATGAGCACAACTTTTCTCTCGAGGCTGAAACAGAACCTTTGTTTACATGTAACCTGATAAAAGCATTCATCAGAAAACTTAAAGGCATGTAGAAAAAATAATTATCCTGTATAAGATCTTATTGACAAAACCCAAAAACAGGGTCTGACAATCTTATGGATCTGATATTCAGTATCAGAATATTTTTCCTGATGAAATGGGAAAGAATTTATTATCTGTTGATTTACCTGAGCTGCTGTTGGCTGCAATACATTCATGGGTCATTTCAAAGTGAATAGTAAATGTTTCCTAGGACTGTGGTTCCTGGGTGACTTATTTCCCAGAAGCTCAGAAATTCTCCCTCTCTCTGAATAAGAACCCAAGTTTATTTACAAAAGCATTGGCAATTCTTCTTATATTTCCATTTTCTGAATCAGGCTTCTTTTCCATTACAGAGCCAAGGAAACTAACTTGTTAATATTTTTGGTCAAAAGTGAGTATAGATTAAGTAATCCTGCAGATTTATCTCTGTGTAGAATATATTTTACTGTCTGGAAAAATTTACGCATCACCACAGTCTTATCACGAAGTGTTTTTCCGTTAAAAAAATTTCCTACCCCCAAAAGACTATATTACATTTTATTGTTATTTCCAGTATTGTAAGAATAGCAAGAGAATTCCAATAAAACATTGTCTCCTCTGCAAATAGAAACTTCCATTTCAAAAAACTTGAGAACTCTTCTGCTGTGGTTACAGTCATCTTTGTCTTCTACTAGAACTAATTTAGCATTTAGAGGGCAACCTCTCAGTCTGTACAAGTACACAGAAAGAAAATCTGACAAGGAATGAAACTCCAGACTCTGGCACAGCTGTACTGAATGCCTCTTCTGTTCTGCTAGACCAGTTTAGCTATCTTGCTTTTTCTTCTGTGCACTCTGAGAAGCCGAAATCTAATTAAACAACAGACAAAAACTAGACATGCAATTGATCTGTGAGAGAAGAAAGAGGAATAAATTAACATTGAAAAGTTTAAACTAAAAGTAATTCCATGTATTTATCAGATTGGCATTTGAGGAAATCTGCTTGTTTTGGAAGGCATTTTTACAGTTAGTCAAGGGATAATCCATCATTTCCCCCCCACCATGCTTTTTCATTTCAAAAGCAGAAATCAAATGCTCTTGATATGCCTTCAGCATTTATCCTACAGAACAACAAAAATAAAAGTCTTCCTAACATCCCATTTTCTTGTCCTAGTCTTGTACCTAATATTCTTCTACAAGAAACATACCCTTGCCAAGACCTCTTTTATTCAGCTATGTTTTATGTAGTTTCTCTTCATGAAGTACCACCTGGCCTCTTAAATTTGGCTTTGGCAGAGCACTTTAAATATTCTGATAAGGTATATCTAACCCATTAAAAGGCCAAGTCTGAGTTTCATGATTCTTACTGAGAAGGGGAGAATGAGATTAGAAGGGGTTTGAACTGGCTTTCATATTATCACATTGTCATATTCAAAGTATATTTAATATCAGTCTTCTTATGAGTGTAGTCTGCAGCATTATCTTTACAGATTGCACAAGCAGGCATACAGCGCATTTCATGGTCTAATTTTAAAGGGGCTTTTATTCCATATCTGCTTACTGAGTATCTGCTCTGACTCAAAGCACATTAACATGCAAATAAGGACATAAATCTTGAGGAGAAGGAAACACAACAGAAACTTGGCTGTAAATGAACAAAGTTCAACAAACAGTCAAATATGTAATATTACTCAATATTTGGTGAATCACATCTGCTTCTAGTCTCTCTCAGCATGTTTGATGTCTCCAGAGCTTTTATTTGACTCGCTGATGACATGATCAGAGATGTCATGGGATGCAGCTAGGCAGTGCAAATGAGCACTGGGTAGGGATGCTGTTAGGGCTGTGGTAAATCACACTTTTCAAAATGTTTGATAATATGCCCTTGTAGTGTCATCATCTCAGTGTCAACTATTATCAATTTTTCAAAGCTATGGGGCACGATAGATTGCCTCTGCCTTCTCTTGTATCTTTTAGAATAGGATCTCTTGTAGACTTCACAGGCTTTCTTCATATGCTTATGCACAGCAGGATCTTTTATGCTTCCAGTAAGTTAAATGGTCACTAGTATTACATAACTTTTAAAAATGCATACTTAGTTATCTTTCAGGATTTCCAGGGATTAATTATTAATTTAGAGGTGGATGCAGAGCACAAATTATCATTCATACAGAGGAAACAAAAAAATATATTGTTCTTCTGCCCTGAAAGGAAAAAAGATTCTATATTAGTGATATTCTGAGATAGCTTATGTAAAAATTGGCTGGAAAATGAGGTAAAAGGCCATTATTCTCTCCCTCTAAGGAAAGGAAGACACAAGGCATCTGCTGTAACTGTAAGAATGAGATATTAACAAGTCTGAATTATACATACAATTGGTGGATCGTGTTGGAAAGTGATGCAGTCTGTTATTGAGGATCATGTGGGAACTGGCCTCTGGAACCAAAGAGAAAAGCACTATCAGTATCAAAGGATACTGAGCTATAGTGCACAGAAAATTTTGATTTGGGGAATTTTCCTTAACACCACTATTCACTTCATCTCCTGAAGAATGTGAGAAATTTTTCCTGAGAACTTTTATACTGTCTCACTCTAGGCCATATTTTAGTATACATGATTTTACTTTGAATGTATCTCTCTCAATTATGTTTTTTTCTTTTGATGAAGTTGTTAAACCAGAAACTAGAGTTGATATGGAGACAAAATGATGAGTTTTAACAGATTGAGACTATAAATGTCTCCATTCAGAAGAAGGAAAGTGTTATTTTTTTCTGGTGGTAATCCATACTTTAACATATTACATGAACATGAAAAGACTCTAGTTAGATACTCTTGTGCGTACAGAAGGAGGGTGAGTTGTTATTAAGGAGGCTGTCAAGATGTAGAATACTTGCAGTGATGTCCATGGTTGGATAAAATGTCAAAATATTTAGATAGGTGCATACAGAAGAATAGGAGACACTTGTGGTCATATAGCTCAGCTTTTGACTGTAAGCAATGAATTATTTCTGCTAGTTTTCTCTACTGGAAATCAGAGAATAAAGGTATATACCCCAAAATAATCCAACATGATCTACAAATTTTGATTAGATTTATGAAAATATAATACATTTTGAAGAGAATGGGATTGCATTCTTCAGACTGTAAGTCATACTTCAAAAACACTTTTGATGGCTGAATATTTGCTATTCATTTTTGGTATGGATAAGCTCTTCACCTACTCATCGGGCTGTTGAATTCTCTGTATGTGTGTCCCACAATGCTTTCCTTGATGAACTAACTGGCTCTTCACTTCTTCAAGGTATTTCTGTGATGTAGTCTCTCTGTCTGCTATTTCTTCATAGAAATAGGAGCTCAAGATCTACCTCTCTTAGACCTGCATATCAATCATTCTACAGATTTTCTAACAAAGAACAGACTTGTCTTGTGGGTTTACAGGCATGGATGCTATTGGGGTTATATGGGTTTGTGGAAGAGTAGAGATTTGCCTTGGTAGTTTAGAGAATAAAATAATGGCATGAAACTGTGTCAGGGGAGGTTTAGGTTGGCTATCAGGAAAAAATTCTTCACCTAGTGGGTTGTTGGGCACTGGAACAGCCTCCCCAGTGAAGTGGTCACAGTACCAAACCTGGCAGAGTTCGAGAAGTGTTTGGACAATGTTCTCAGGTACGTGGTGTGACTCTTGGGGCTGTCCTGTAAAGGGTCTGGAGTTGGATTTCAATGGTCCCTGCAAGTCCTTTCCAACTCAGAACAATAATTCTTCCAAAGAAAATTGAAAATTAGCAAAAAGTTTCTAGTCTCTAAAATAAAGTGGATGATTTATCTTGAAGTAATCATTTTATTTATATCTTCCCAGAATCATGAAATCACACGATTTTCAGGGTTGAAAGTGACCTCTGGAGATCATCCAGTCCAACCCCCCTGCCAAAGCGGGGTCACTTAGAGCAGGTTGCACGGGAGCACATCCAGGTGGGTTTTGAATGTCTCCAGAGAAGGAGGCTCCGTGACCTCCTTGGGCAGCCTGTTCCAGTGCTCTGCCACCCTCAGTGTGAAGAAGTTCTTCCTCATGTTGAGGTGTAACTTCTTGTGGTTAATTTTATGGCCATTGCTCCTCATTCTGTTGCTGGGCACCACTGAAAAGAGTCTGGCATCCTCCTTCTGGCAACAGCCTTTGAGATATTTATGTATTGATGACATCCTTTTTCAGTCTTCTCTAGGTTAAACAGGCCCAACTCTCACAGTCACTTCTCATAAAAGATCCTCCAGATCCCTCATCATCTTTTTGGCCTCTGCTGGACCCTTTGCAGTAGCTCCTTGTCTTTGATGTACTGAGTAGCCTAGAACTAGACACAGCACTCCAGAGGGGGCCTTGCTAGAGAGGGAGGATCACCTCCCTCAGCCTGCTGGCCACACTCCTCCCAATGCACCTCAGGATACCACAGGCCTTTCTGGCCACAATGGCACTGCTGGCTCATGGTCCATTTGTCATCCACCAGTACTCCCAGGTCCTTCCCCCAGAGCTGCTCTCCGGTAGGTCAGCCCCAGCCTGTGCTGGTTACTCCTACCCAGGTGCAGGACCCCACACTTGCCCTTGCTGAACCTCGTTAGGTTTCCCTCCTCCCAACTCTCCAGCCCATCAAGGTCCCACTGAATGGCAGCACAGCCTTCAGGTGTGTCAGCCACTGCCCCCAGTTTCATACCAACAGCAAACTTGCTGAGGGCACATTCTATCCCTTCCTGCAGGTCATGGATAAACAAGCTGAATAAGACTGGACTCAGTACTGATCCCTGGGGAATGCCACTGACTACAGGCCTCCAACTGGATTCTACTCTGCTGATCATGACTCTCTGAGCTCTGCCATTCAGCCAGTTCTGGATCCAGCTCAGTGTCCATTCATCTAATCCACATTTCCTGAGCTTACCTACAAGGATGTTATGAGACACAGTGTCAAAAGCCTTGCTGAAGTTGAGGCAGACAATGTCCACTGCTCTCCCCTCACTGTCCCATCCTGCCATGTCATCTTAGAAGGCTATCAGATGGGTCAAGCAGGATTTCCCCTTGGTGAATCCATGCTGACTACTCCTAAATGACCTTTTCTTCTATCTTAGCTTAGAGCTCAGTGTGGGAATTCAAGATAACCCTCTACAATTAAGCACCAGAAATTCAGACAGAAATGATTACAAAGGTATAATTTTTAAGAGTGTTTAAGTTTAGCTATAATTGAAGATGATAATGATGGAAAGGTAAATTTGCAGTGCAGCTAAACCCACATTCAAAATGAAGAAAGTAATATGAAAACTAACACAAAAATGAATAATTTTGGTATTGGTTCCCCCCTTCCATGCAATGTTTTATCTTTTGGTTTATTAGATTTCCAGGTGTCTTTTCTTACTTTCCTATGCACTGAATAAGTAGTGGTGACATGTATTATCTGGCTCATCACACAGAATGAAAAAAAAACAAAAAAAGACATCACTGAAGTACTAATTTGGGCTCTACTGCTTGTCACATAATGAGTAACTTGGTTGAAATGAAATGCTTTCATTATGAATGCTTTACAGTCCTAGGATCTCCCTGCTTCATTATATTATGTAAGACACACTGAGACCAAATAAGTGTGATGAGACCAAATAAATGTGATGTGATGTGTGTGTCACTTTATCCTGAAATAAAGACTTCATTTCATATTTTAAAACATCCTCTTGTTACTGTTGCTAGTACTATTTATTCAAGGATTTAATCAAGAAAAATAATTTAAAAAAAAAAGAAATTTAGCTGCTTTTATTTCCTATTTGGCCACAAGAGAGACTCACCTTCCTTTAGGACAGCATGCTAAAATGGATCAGGATTTTCGTGAACAGCTTATAGACCAAATAGTTCTGGAAAGCAGGAAGTCAAGTGGGAAGCTCAGTCTAACAGATCAGGTTCTGAACAGTTGTTATTTTAAGAGTGTGGATCTAATGTGGAGTACAGCAATAACATCCCTTAAATAAATGGTGTGTTTCTGAAATTTAGAGGTCAGACATTAAACGTAAATGGCATCCAGTTATGCATAGATAATTTGCATACCTATTTCTTTCATCCAGAACAATTTTATGTCTTCCCTAAGACATAAATGGAGGCATTTTTAAACACTTTTTTTGGGTTTTTTTGTTTTTTTTTTTCAATTTGAAAATATTTTCTCTCTATGGATATTGATATATTTTGGCTTTATTTTCCATTTATTTTAGAAAATCTAAAGCAAATCAGGGTGTCATTTTCATATGCATTAAAAAATAGTAATGCAGTCATAGAATGGTATTTTGTCTTCACAGAGATATTAGAGGAAATGAATTACAAATAAGATTCTTTCATAAAGGCAATTGTAGCATTTCTAATGCAAACCCACTTATTTTCCCTGCCCTTGCCATTATTGACGTTACTTCTGTGTTGAGCAGAGGCATAAGTGGTTGCAGGAGTATACTGCAGTTCAGAAAGCTGGTTGAAAAATAAGTATAAACAGAGAAAAATAATAAATGCAGGCAACACTTCTAAAACTATATAATACCATCTTTTGAGATGTTTCCAGCCTTTGACCTATACTTCATTTTGTCTTGGCAAAGGTAATAAGCTTTAATAAATTAGCTGATATAGCTTGAAAGGCTGACAGGCTTTCAAGAATGCAGGCTTTCATGATTTGAAAAAGAGCTTATGCGTCAGTTTTCTCACTGTGTCAATTGGTCTAATGAAAGAGGTTTTTCCTTCCTATAAACCTGGGTTTACTTATCATAAGTAAATCATAACATACTACTTATCATAAGTAATCATAACATTATTAGATTGTTTCTCTAGCATGATAATAAATTCCTTCAAATATTCCAGCTTTTGCTAGGTATTGTACTGATTTTCCAAGTCAGAGAGACATTGTGTCTTCAAACTATAGCTTCAGTTTAGTAAGCCCAAAATGTCCCACTATTGCCTACAACTATTAGATAAGAATATGGATTATAATCCACCTTTAATTTCTCCTTATTATAAAGGCCACATATCTTGTACTTAAGTTGAACATCCAAATTTTTTGGGCAGTAATATTTCACAATAACATTGGGTGTTTCTCTGTTACCAAGAGAAATCCTTATACACATATGAATATATATATTGTAAGAAGTAATTTCAATAAATCTTATTTAATTCAGTTTTTGAAAAGAGGCATATTGTACAAAGTGAGGGAATGTATGTCCTTGGCAAATAATACCAACCTGGGAATAAATGGTTTTGAAGAAATAAAACAGAAAGAGGGATCATTAGGAAACCAGCAAGCTGTTGAAAGAACAGTCAGCCAGACTCTGTCATAAAGATTTGAAATGCTGCCGCATCTTCTTTTATGGCAGTTCTCATTCAGAAAGGTTATGATGGTATGGAAAATGAAGGGTTATCTTTTATGATATCTAGCTATTTAAAATAGAGTAAACAAATAAATCCAAGGAATTGGAAAATATTTATTAGCCTTCAGAGATTTTGAAAGAATTTAGTTGAGACACTGAAGTGGTATGCGTGTCATAGGAGGTGATGAGAAGATCAGTAGCTATTAACCATACCCAGTAGATTTTAGTATCTCAGAGAAATGTTAGCACAAATTCCACACAATAACTTTCCAAGCAAAATCCCAAGGTTCTGAGTTCTCTAAATGTAGCCAATGATTGATCATGCATTTAACATTACTGATTTGTCTAAGCATCTGTTGAGCATTCTGCCATCTGCCTGTAAAGACGTGGTGATCAAAACTTTTGCAAAACTACCTGCAGAGAAAGGGAGGAATTTTTTAAGACCCTCTTCCTTCTCCCTTGTGTGCCTCTACTGCCAACTGTCCTTTATCTGGGCAAATTTTAAATGATTCAGAGTATGGAATGACTTTATTCTTTTTAATTTATAAGGATGATGTTATCCTCCACAATTTTGATTTTGAAACATTTTGAACTAGGGAGTATCTAAACTTCTGTGAAACTCAAGCTACCAAGCTAAGCTTAACAAGTATATTCTTCTACAATGAGTATAACAAGCAAGAAAAGAATCTGAGCTACATATTTCACAACTAGGTTCAAGGATTTATTATAAATCAGGTTTGAAAAGATGGCAAAATGTAGACATGTTTGTATTTTGTTGTAGGAGATGGTTATCAACGAGTTATGTATGATAAAAAAGATTAGCTAAAAATATTATCTTGAAGAAGTAGAAAATATAGCCTATAATCTGTACCCAAAAATACACACTGAATTGTTTAGATTTATTGTATTTTTTAAAAAAGAAGAAAAACTCCTAATGGATTTTTAATAGTGAGGCTTGCAATTTTTGAGATTACAATTTGTATTGATATGAATATAGCTGCGGTGAGCTGACCATGGCTGGCCACCAGCTGCCCACAAAGGCACTCTATCATGCCCTCTCCATCAACACAATGGAGGAGAAAATACAACAAAAGATTATGGATTGAAATAAGGGAGTTTGTTCAGTAATTGATCTCACAAGCAAGACTGACTCATGTAGGGAAAATTATACTTCTCCAATGTGGATCCTTCCCATGGGCTACAGTTCTTCACAAACTGCCCCAGCGAGGATCCCTTCCATGGGGTACATTCCTTCAGGAACAGGCTGCTCCAGCCTAAGCCCACCACAGGGTCTCAGGTCCTGCCAGCAAACCTGGTCCGGCATGTGCTCTTCTCTCCACAGATCCATAGGTCCTGCCAGGAGCCTGCTCCAGTGTGGGCTTTCCATAGTGTGCAGCTTCTTTCAGGGCACATCCACCTGCTCTGGTGGGGTTTCCTGCACAGGCTGCAGGTGGATCTCTGCTCTGGCACCTGAAGCCCATCCTCCCACTCCTTCTCCACTGAACTGGGTGTCTGCAGGGCTGTTTCCATCACATTGTTCTCATCCTTTCTCTGGCTGGTACTTGTTCTTGCTCAGGATTTCCCCTCTTTATTAACTCTATTATCCCAGTGGTGCTACTGGTGTGGCTGATGGGTTTGGGTCCATCTTGGAGCCAGCTAGCATTGACTCTGCTGGATATAGGGAATGCTGCTGACAGCTTCCCAGAGAAGCCACCCCTACAGCACCCCCCGTCCCTGCCTTGTCTGCCACTTTTCAGAGTTTATCTATGCTTCAAGTTTATTCTTGTATAAAATAGAGAAACATAACATTTGTGATATCACTTCTCATTTCAGTAGACAGGATTATGCTGTTATACATAGAAGACAATGGTTTAAAATGAAGAACAAACACATAAGCTCACAGACGCAAAGCTTCTTTTTTTTTTCTTAATGCAAATGCCTCTAATAACAAGACAAGTCAGAAAAAGAAAATTACAGAGAGCCTGTGACGTATAGGTTATTTTTTCAGAAGAAAATATTTTTGAAATGTCATCTGGCCTCTAGGAAAAGCAATTAAAGCTTTCAAAAAGCACATATACTAGCAAAATATTAATCTAATGTAAGCATGATTTTATTATGTGAATTTTGCAATATCCAAACAAGAAGAACCCAGTTAAATATATATTTTGGTGTTTTCATTACCTGGGAATTTGAGAGGGCTTGTTAACAAAATAAAACAGTAAAAGGGAAGCAAAAGAAATAGCTTGTTACTGGATAGAATTAGGGGAGAGAGTGGTGTGTTGTAAAGAACCTGGTCCATATTTAGTTCAGCCCTGACAGTGTCTCTTTGAGATGACCTCACATCACTTACGCTGAATGTCTTGGCAGTCTTCAGTTATACTGATCTGTACTATCCCGAATATAAAAATACTAGATTTTTATTTTTTTTTGAGGAGTACTGCTTGTATTTTCAGCTTAGTGTCATCATACAGTCATGACAACAGTAGAACCCCATTCTGAAGACTTCAGAAACTGAGTGCTTGAATTTATATTGAATTTTATCAAGCAGAGTTTTTTTAATATAGCCAAGGTATGTGATAATAATCTGTTCTGACTAGTGTTTATGCTCCCTCAAGGAAGACTGTTATTTAGTCACCATTTACCTCCTGTTTCTTTTCCTGTTGAATATAATACTGCTGAATGCAAGATTTGTCTAGTTCAATGGAAATTGGTGGAGACATGGGCCAGTATTTTTCTTTCTCATGTGCTCTTGGAGATGACTAAATAGAAGTCCACTGAGACTCCTTTCACTGCCTATGAACTTGTATGTTTTTATCTTGGTCAAAATTTGGCACAATGTTTTTGCTTATTCCACACCACTGCCTTCTTGTTTTTTACTATAAATTGCTAAAATGTAGTTCTCTGACTTGCATTCATGTATCAGAAATCAACTTTATTCCATTGAAATCAATAGCAACTCTCCTAAATATATAAAACTGAGATGGCAATAAGTCTACTAAAAAAGGACATTTCTCATGGCTATGCAGCTGTGTTCAGCCACTCTTGTAGGCCAGCCCAATGAGGGTGAGTACACTCACCTGCTTACTTCATGCCTACCCTGCTGTACTGGGTTTGTGTGGACAGGATGTTTTGTTTTGCTACAGTTTTGGTAGCAAGGGCCAGAATGCTACAGAGGTGGATTCTCTGAGAAGCTGCCAGAAGCTTCTCCCCTGTCTGGCAGAGCCAATGCCAGCCGGATCCAAGATGGGCCCATTACTTGCCAAGGCAGAGCCAATCAGAGATGACAGTGACGCCTCTGTGATAACATATTTAAGAAGGAAAAAATTATTGCACAGAGGTAATTGCTCTCAGAGAAGAGTGGAGTGAGAATAGCTGAAAGGAACGACTCTGCAGACACCCAGGCCAGTGGAGAAGCAGGGGAAGGAGGTGCTCCAGGCACTGGAGCTGAGATTCCCCTGTAGCCTGTGGTGAAGGCCATGCTCCTGCATCTCATGGAGGTCAATGAGGGTGCAGGGACCTGCAGGTCTATGGGGAGAGGAGTCCATGTTAGAGCAGGTTTCCTGGTAGGACTTGTGACCCCGTGGAGGACCCATGCTGGAGCAGGTTGTTCTTGATGGACTGCACCCCATGGAAAGGCACCCATACTGGAGCAGTTTGTGATGGACTGCAGCCTGTAGGAAGGACTCACACTGAAGAAGTTCATGGAGAACTGTCTCCCATGGGAGGGACCCCATGTTGAATTAGGGGAAGGACTCCTCACTCTGAGCAGTGGCAAACCCAAGGTGTAATGAACGGACCATAACTCCCATTGCCCAAGAGGAGGGAGGAGGTAGAGCCTGGGAAGCAGGGAGGGGTGAGGTGTTTTTAATATTTGTTTTACTTCTCATTATCCTGCTGTGATTTTATTTGGTAATAAGTTTATTTATATCCCCTAGTTGAGCTGTTTTGATGATAACTGGTTTGTGAGCTGGCATTCAGCCAGGGTCAAGCCACCACACCTGCAATACTGCCTGTCCCAGTATTGCCCACAGGCATGGAGCAATCTTGGACATAAGACATGGGCCATGAAACCTGTAACATCTTGCAGCAAAATGCCTTTTAGGAGAAGTCCCACTGTACCTATTTTCCTCAGGGCTAATGCAGGACATATATTCTTAGCCATCCTCAATTAAAAGAGGTCTGTGGTTTACTCTGATTTATAGTATCATGCTTCAAATCCTCAGTAATGACTACGGCTGATTTATGCAGTAATTGTGAACATCAGTGTTACATGATGGCTAAGTATTTTTGAACTTCAGCCTCTATCTCCAGGGCAAAATTATGTCCACAGCAAACAGTGCTAACATTCATTGAGTAGGATACGTGTACTATCCTATCAGCTAACTATCCCAGTTGTCTGGATAATCAGAATATTGATATGAAGTTCAGCCATTATTTCTTACAAGTTTTAAATGTCTTTTCTGGTAATTCAAGAGCTGTTAGTACTGCCTATAAGATCAAGACGGTCATAAAGTCTTCATAACATGAAGCACACTTTTTAAAAATCTATTCAGACATATGCTGCTGTTCCCAGCCCTGTGATGGCCAGATGTAGTTCAAATATAAGGAAAGCCATGTGCCATCAACACATACATTAACTGGGTCATCCAGTGCTGTCTGTCAGAGTTTCTCTTAAGATTTACAGCTGTTCCCGAATTTGTGAGAACTGTCCAGGGATTTTTCTTCTGCATGTATATACAAAACTGCCACAACAGAGTGAGAATGCAGCCCATGTGAGTATGGAATTAGTGCCTGTTAAAGACACGAAAGAACAGTAAGATTCTCACTATATTTGTTACCAATTTTGGAGAGGAAAAGAATTCTCAATGCTAAAATGTATATGTTTATATATGTGAATTCTGTTTTTTAAATTTTTTTTTCCACAATGTCTTGTATACAAAAATAAGATGGGTGGCTAAGATTAACACTTGCAAGTAATGAAATCTGAAGACTTCCAAACATGATTCATCAGGAATTATATTTATGGTTTGTAGGCACTTTTAAATAACATTCTCTGCACCTCATATATTTGTTCTGCAGGCAGCTGTTAAAAAGACTTAATGCTGATTCCTGCTCTAATGTATTTCTCCTTGCAGATACAAATTAGTCTAAGTTTTGTAAATAAGTAATCCAATAAGCTTTGGGGAGCTTCCAAGTGCTAACACCAGCTGAGGTATTGTTCTTTTAAAAAATAAGAGTTCATCATTAATATAAAATTATGCCTTTCTTCTTTTTGGGGATGAACAAACTGATATAAAAAAGGGGAAAACTTTTCTGTTTCCTTTTGAAGTCTTCTGCTAGGTTCAAAACATGTTTGGAAATTTTGAAATGTCCAGATGTGGTCTTTCAGCCCCTATTCCTCCTGATTCAGAGATGAGAGAAATTTAACTATTCCATTTCTTCTCGTGAGCACTTGCCTGAAACAACTCTGAAGTAGAAACAACTTCAGGACGAGATACTGGGATGGAAAACAGAGATGAGAAGAGGGAGAATTTGGATAAAGTACTGGGAGTAAATAGGCAGGCAGAGGGGAGAATGGAAACAATCAAGCTGTATCAGCTGAATCTCCCTGAAGGCAGACAACCCCTGATGGGCCAATTACTTCATCTCAGCAGCAGGAGACAGACATTTTCTGCGGATCCCAGGCTAGTAATGCTTTAATGTTGCTGAAACTTGTTGTCAGGTGGCTGCACATAGCGCAGCTGTGTTCAGAGATACAATTTCTGCCTAACAGTGATTGAAAACCACTCATCCATGGAAGATGTGCTACAGAAACAGACCAGGCAAGACTTCTTTGACAAGCAAAGTAGTCTGCAACAGATGAGCAAATTCTGATTCCTGTGTTTGCCGGGAGACTGAGGGGAGAGAGCAATGCTATGTCTGTACTAGCAAATAAATGGGTTCAGGGCCTTGGCACCTAGTTCTGAGGCCAAATGCCTTTAAATGGCACGGCACATTGTCATACCCACACAGCAATAGTCACACCAAAGCAAGGCAGCTACACCTAAACCAAACTAAAATGGAGTAGTCCTTGTCTTTGGCTGTCCTTGAACTGTGCCTGACATTGTCTGGGAAAGAGGGAGGTGCTGTGGCCCAGGACCCACCCCCCTGAGAGCGGTAGAGCAAGAAGCTAAGCAATACAGATGGCTACCAGGTGTGCTCAGCCTGTGCCCAAGCCATTTCTCCATACACTCATACAGAGATTATCACCAAGTTTCCTGACTGTTGGGATCCTTTCTCTTCAATGATGGTATCAGATATGTGTTGTCTGTGCCTTGATTACATGCCCTAAACTATAGACTTGCCATCAAAAGTGTATTTAAATGAAATGCAGGGAGTATTCTCCCATGCGTGGACAGACACGAACAACAAAAAACTTAATTATCATGCTACACAACCTGTTACACCTAAGTTGCTCGCAACCTTTATTAAAAGTGAAAAAAATATTTATGTACAGGATGCATGTGAATAGCATCATATTTATTTATAGCTATTTTATTTTAGTGAAGGGAGCATTTTGCCTAACTGAAACTAAACTCCCATGCAATCTTAGATAAAGACATTTAAGCTTTAAGAGGAATATATCATCCTGGCCCATAAATCTACACTATTGAGTCATTGGCCCAATTGCAGTGTGTAGAATGCAGTTTGGCAACCTCTGGTTAGTTGGAAAAGTTTGTGCAATTTATTTTACAAAGTAGTAGAATTGAATATTTGAAAACATTTGGTGTGCAGTACTTGATGAGAACTTTTTGGTGTGAACTACGGTAAAGCATTTGTTAATTGCTGCCTTTCACAGTGTTTAGTTAGAAAGCAAATTTTTATGAGCAATGGATTACTAAATGGCCAGGCAATGACATTATTTCAACAGGATTTCAGAAATGAATGACATATATCACAGAGTTTTATAAAACTACAGAATACTATGAAGAGAAACTTCCCTCTTCTTGCCCCTTTTTGTGTGCTCTTCTTTGTTCACAAACAAAACTTCTCTTTTGACATGGAAAGTTCCAGGAACATTCCTATTGAAAAAGTAGTTTTTTACAAATCATTTAGAGTGGTTTTGGAGAATCCATGGAAATACGTTTTACTGGAAAATAGTTTGTTTAAAATATTTTAGTTGTTTCATAAATATTTAGCAATAGAAGAGCTCCTAGGGTATATCTATTTGTAATATTTGCAGTTTAACAGGCCACTTCTGTAAATAGTTGGATGGTTGATTTATAAATAAAGTCACCTGATAGTATTTTTGGTTTCTAAAATAAGAAATCTCAGTCTAGACTGTTTATTTAAATTGTGGTATCATGAATTTTACAGCAACGTGAAACAGTTTGGCTGAAAAAAAAATGTTACTTCTCCAAAAATGGTTAAGAAGAGGAATTTGTCCTTTGTATGTTAACTGTAAACTTTATCAACAGTTTATGGTAAAAAGGGAGCATGTTTGCAACTATGAAACTGAACTATAATTACATACCCAAGGCTTTTTTCAGGAATGAACAGAACATAACAAATTGCAGTTCTGAACTGCAAATACCATGTGACAAGTCACAGCTTGTGTATAAATTGTATATTAAGAACCAGAAGGTGGTATTAGCTCTAATCCATCAAGGTCAGAGCCACCTGCACCTCCCTCTTGACTCCTTCCTTGCTTCATTAGCTACGCAGCAGCCCAATTTTGAAGGTACAGTGTCATCTCTCCCCTTGAGTCTGTGGTTATGGCTATCCTCTTCCACAAGGAAGTTGGGTGCTTGAACTAAGATCTTACAGTTCTTGTGCCGGTAATCAAAGCTAATGTGTAAAATGTAGAGGATGCTGATTTTACCATCTTTTCAAACAATGTCTATACTCAAAATGACATATTCATATGACTGCACAGACATATGTGCCCATATATTTTTTTCCTTATATATTATATTTTGTTCTTATTCACACATAACACGTCTTACTCACAGAAGAAGAGAGGTAGTCACCTAGAGAGATCTGGTTTACCTGTAGAAGGACTCAGCTTCGTGCACAAGATAACCTACTTATTTGGTCTGAGTTGTCCTTTGCAGGTTTCAAAGGCTGTATCTAAATGATGTGACAGAAAAGCTCTTCCCAATTGTCGTGTCAATGTGTGTAATGCAGTCAAACCCTGACTATGCTGTGGAGCAAGACTTGGTGATATTCCCTTTTAGTCAACTCACTGAAGAAACTCAGGCACAGAAATAAGGCAGGAGCAGTGGTGAGCTCCATTATGTCCCGATAACTGCACTGTCCTGTCTCCTTAGGTGTAGTCAATGTCAGTACTTGCCATTGATTATATAGGAACCTTAGAACGCTAATCTCAGAAGTGGCAGCTCCAGACTAGTTAAATATTTTCTGTGTCACAGAAGTTAGGGTATCTTCAAACTATTACATATTAATTTCATGATTTTCTTTTTCTTCTCTCTGTGACCAGTCATTTTTTTGCATTAGTCTATGTACTGGATGTGGCCCTTGCAGAACTATCCAAGTGTATTAAGGGACAAGAAGGCAGTACAAACTGGTACTTCATATCATGTGCTCTGGGCACTGTTTATACTGAGTGTTTTTAGGGAAAAAAACCCCAAACATTTGGCAAAACCAAAATAACAGCACAGTCAATGGTGAATACCTCAGAGATGATCCAGCAATGCTGCCTCTGCCGTGCAACCAAAGTTGTCTGCATCCAAAGAATGGTTCTACCATTAGATAGAGGAGATCCCTCTATGTCAGTTTTGTTGTCAGAGTCTGTTTGCAAGGAAGTGCAGTGTTGCTGATCAAAACCAGTGTTGGCATTCAATCCAATTTTCACCATTTCCATAGCAGCCACAAGGGTTTTTTTTCTTTTTTTGCTTTCATAGCACTGGACCAAGCTCATGAGAGGACCAGTGTAGCATGATTTAACTATAAGCCACCTAATCTTTTTTCCTCCCTTTTAGCAGGCTTGAGATATAACAGTACCATTAACTGGAAACAGTAAAGGAGAGAAAGCTTTTTAGGGCACAAATGGAAAGTGATGCAATGCAATAATAAACCTGTCTTTTCACGTCTGTATCCAGAAACACAACACTTTGCTAAAATTTCATTTTTATTTTATTGCTTAAATATGCAGTGTCAGTGCTTACATAATGTTTTAAACTTTTTATTTTCACAACAGGGATTTCATGCCTTGTATATAATTGAAGTGTGTAAAATTACTGTGAAATCTTACTGAAACATATGCTGAATTTAATATGCATAATATTTTTATTTTTCTACTGAGAAATAAAAACACTTACTAGTGTTAGTATGAAACTTAGATTTCGTACAACCCCCCCATAATTTATGCTATCTGTCCCTGATTTATGGAAGAGTCTCAATATTCTTATTTATTATTGGAACTATAAAAAACATTGCGGTGTATCTTGGCATTTAGATTAGCTATTATCATGGTTTGCATTACTTGCAAATATGAAGTACCAGTTTTGACTTTTGGACCCGGCATCTCTGATTTGTAAGTGAACATACTCTTGCTTTTTCATGCCCAAAGCTATAGCCCAGATAATGTATTTCCTGGGTAGAAATCTCAGTGTCTCTTCAAATATGGGTGTAACCCACTCCATAATTTGGTTATGACTACACTCAGATGCTGTCAGCTCCTATTTTTTGTGCATGGCTGCTGCTCTGCAGTCCTTTCAGGATGCTGCATCTCCTGTTCATTGTATTCCAGGAAGGGCAGCAGATTTCAGAGGGGACATGAGGACAGTGATAGATAGCATCAGGAGGATTAGGTGCAAGGTATGGCATGTCTAAATAGTTTGAAACACAAGCGGGAGGAAAGTGCCGTGAAGAAAATGATGGAGATGAAAATGAATGGGAGAAAACATCAATTGTATTGTTTGTGGAAGAGGTTGATGTCATGGTTTAGGAATGGTATTCCCCAATTTAGTAATTCCACTAAAAAGAACACCACAAACCACTCCCCTCCCCACTCTAGTGAGAGACACAAAAGGCAGAGATTATGATTTAATGGAAAAAGTAATGAGATAAGAAGCTGAACAGTAGCAGCAGGAATACTGATAACAGCAATATAAAAAAGAGAGGATGATTTACGTGCAGAATGCTCATCAAGCATGGACAATGGACAGTGGCAGATGGACCCTATGTGCCTGCCCTTTTGCCCCAGACTGTAAGCCAAGCTCATCTCCTTCTCCGAAGGAGAAATCCCTTACTTCTCCACCTCAGCGATGACAAGAGGTAGTATAGAATAACAACCTAGACATGCACACATGGCTGCAAAGTGCACCCCCTCACGGCTACTGCAAAAAAATTAACTCTGTCCTGCTGAAAACGAGGACAGTTGGGAAGCGTGAGAAGGTAATATGGAAAGCCAGCTGAAGGAAAAGATTAAGAAAAAGATATTAGATGTGAAAATGGGAGACTCTATACCTCAGGTATCACTGAGCATCTGCTGCAAGATGTTTTGAAGTTAATGCATGTAATTTAACTGGCAAAAATACACAATACAAATAAGCATTTTCATTGGACCATTTACACTTGGTTCTAGATGGATGAAAAATAAGAAGCCATGTATACTAAAATTTGATAGAATTGCTGGTAAGACTTGAGATATGAGAAGAAAATATGAAGGTTTTTAGGAAGTACATTTGTTTTGTGATGAGTTTCAACTGAGGAAAATAAATGGGAAAATAAGTTTTACTTAGAAAAGGAATCAGAGAAATATGAAGTAATTTTGGATACAAAAAAGCAAGAGGGTGAAGTTTTATCTAATTTTCTTTAAGGGCAAGAAAATTTGCTGAAATAAACAAAAATTATTTTTTATATTCCTGATTCTGGATTTATATAATTTATGTTCCAGTTGTACACATTATTTCCAAGTAAATTAGGTTATTTAACTTGGAGATTGCATTTAAGTCGTAATTTATTTAGATTGCCCTATGCATACATAATAAATTTTACATCTTTATTGTGCTAAGATGAGGACTAGGCTGTGCACTGTGGGCTTTGTTTTAATGAAGTTCAGTGGCAGAGTTTGGAAAGCATTCAGACCACTGGGGAAAAAGATAAAAGTCACAAGGTAAAAACAAACAAGTTCTCACAGAAGTTTCATTTATAAATAGAGATGTATGACTGATTCCCCTTAAGTTTAACTATTATTTCTAACTTCACAATATGCAGCCATTCAGGCTGGATGTATGAAGATTATTTTTGTTACTATTAATAAGAAGTAATAGATTTTTGTCTTTTTTTTTTTTTCAATCAGAGGTGCTGCATCTAATTCTCTGGCAACAACTGATGGGGCTATATTTATGTTGTTTTCAATGCACCTTTTGAACTGTCACTATGTAATTGTAAGAAGTACTGCATTGTATCCCTAGATGACTAAGAACAACAAATATGTATGGATCACCATTGGTCCTGTAGCTTTAACGTTTTTGTTATAGCAAAGTCATAATAGGCACATTGATTGCTCTGTCCTAATGTACGCAGATCAAGTCTTACACATTTTTATTTATAAAGAGTTTTATATGTAATAGTTTATAACTAGTGATAGGATGGTTTGTGTTGGAAGGGACCCTTAAAAGTTACGTAGTTTAATCCCCCCTACCATGAGCAGGAACTTCTTCAACAAGATCAGATTGCTCAGAGCCCCATCCAACCTGACCCTGAACATTTCCAATGGTGAGGCATCCACAGCTTCTCTGTGCAACTTGTTCCTGTGCCTCCTCACCATCAGTGTCCTGCTCCTGCTGGCCACACTATTTCTGACACAGGCCAGGATGCCACTGGCCTTCTTGGCCACCTGGGCACACTGCTGGCTTATGTTCAGTGGCTGTCCATCAGCATCCCCAGGTCCCTCCCAAAGAGGTATTGCAGGACAGATTGGATGGCCATATGCTATTCCTGCAGACAAAAGCAATTCTTCCACCTTTGAGTAGGTGCCAGGCAGTATTGCAATTGTATCATGAAAAAATGATTGAAAATATTTGATGAAGTCCTTTTTTACTGGCAACCCAACCTTTGCTGGAACTAGATCTTTCATTTGGAACATGTCTGTTTCAAGAAGGGAAGAGGCTGAACAAACAATTTTAACTTTTTGTTCTCATTTTGCAAACACTGAGTGTTTTGGTTTGGATTCTAGATTTTTCATTTATTTCATTTTGGTTAGTGTATCACATGATATATGTTTTTTCATACCTATTTTTGACATTAAAAATGGAAACTTTCAATGAGTTTTTGTAGAACTTTTTACTTAGATGACTTTGTTTTTTAAATTCACAACAGTTTGCAAATGCTTTCTTTTCTTTAATATATTAGAATGTTTTCTTTCTGATAATTTAAGGAAATTCTCAGCTCGTAGAGTTCTTTTGCTGGAACTACCAGGCTGTATATCATTTTAATGAAGGAATCTTTTCTTATGACACTTGTATCTTGGAGTCTTGTCTTGTTTGCTATTTATGGTCAGTATAACTGAGGAATTGTCTTTTTTTCCCTACTTGAGAGTTGTAGTAAAGGCAGCCTACTTGCATTTGTAAATATATATATGTCTCTGAATACTCATTCCTCTGGCCCTCTGACAGGCTTGATGTGTGTGTGTGTTTGTGTGTTTCTGTGTTCATTTTCACTGTTTGTTTCCTGCAGCCAATGACCTGTAGGCCATGATCTGGTCTTGGGTTAAATTAGGTATATATTGGTTTCTTCTTTATGTGATTCTGTTTCTATCAAGTATTCAACAACAAGGCTTCTGTTATGGTATTATGACAGTACTTTGTTTTGTTTTGTTAAGATAAGAGTTTACTATATAAAGATCAGGCATCATAAAATTGATCAAGATCAGATATTAATGTGATGAAAAGATCAGTGGTTCAGTATCTTCTTTAGAAATGTTTTTGCATTTCTGCAAAACATATTTTCTTTTGCCTAGGTCTCTGACACGTATTCTTAGGTGTGAAATACTGTCCTGATTTCAGCTGGGATGGAGTTCATTTTATTCCTAGTAGCTGGTGCAATCCTGTGTTTTGGATTAAGTATGAGGATGTTGCTGATAACATGCTGATGTTTTGTTTATTGCTAAGTAGTGCTTAGTCTAAATCAAGGAATTTTCAGTTTCCTAAGCTCTGCCAGTGAGCAGATGCACAAGAATCTTGGAGTAAGCATAGCCAGGATAGCTGATCCAAACTCATCAAGAGGCTATTCCATACTATAGAATGTCATGCCCATTATACAAACCAGGGGCAGTTAGCTTGGGGATGCTGCTCACTGCTTGGGGATAGACAGGACATCAGTCAGTGGGTGTTGAGCAATTACATTGTGCATCACTTGTTTCTCTTGGGTTTTTTCCTCTCTCACCACCCCTCCTAGATCCTTTTAATTACAATTATTATTATTATTATTATTATTAAAATATTTTCCTTTATTTCAATAATTCAACTGTTCTTATCTCAACCCATGAGTTTTTCCTTTGCTTTTCCCAGTTCTCCTCCCCATTCCACTGGAGAGTGGTTGTGTGGTGCTCAATTCCTGGCTGGGGTTAAACCAAGATGGATACAAAGTGCAGTATTTGCACTCTTCCCGGATATGGCTGTGTCATTACAGGAATCCCATCAAAATGAAAGACAAAATTTTTATTTCTTACCTTTGAGTGCTTTTGCTTGAAAAACTGTATTTTGCACTCTTTCTCTAATACTCCTCTCACATAAAGGCAAAACATTAAATATTTGCTTTTTTCAGCCAGGACAAGTCTCCCATGTTTTGTTTGTAGAATCACAGAATCACAGAGTGGGTCAGGTTGGAAGAGACCACAGTGGGTCCAACCTCTCTGCTCAAGCAGGGTTATCCTAGAGCACATGGCACAGGATTGTGTCCAGACAGTTCCTGAATCTCTCCAGTGAGGGAGACTCCACAACCTCTCTGGGCAATCTGTTCCAGTGCTCAGTCGCTGCACAGTAGAGAAGTTCTTTGGCGTATTCAGGTGGAACTTCCTGTGCATCAGTTTCTGCCCATTGCCTCTTGTCCTACTTCTGGGCATCACTGAGAAGAGCCTGGTCCATCCTTTTGACACCTTCCTTCAGATACTTGTAGACATTGATGAGGTGTCCTCAGTCATCTCTTCTCAAGGCTGAACAGGCCCAACTCTCTCAGCCTTTCCTCGTAAGAGAGATAATCCACTGAAGGGGTGCCATCCTGCAGGGATTGAGTGTGGTGGGCAGAGCATAGCTGGTGACAGAAGGGTGCTTTGACAGCCACTGAGATGACCAGTAGTGCACCAGGTCTGGAAGGCATCCAGGGGCTCCAGTCTGAAGCCAAAGGAGCGTGGTCAAGAGACAAAGCTGTGGTATAGATCAGGGGCCTATCCAGTAGACAGGGCCAGAGACAGTGCTGGAGAGCTGAGCTGCTCTGGGGCTTCTGGAGCACAGACTGGCAGCTCTGGGATGAACCAGAATGCCACCCTGGGCCATGGGCAGGGTGGCCACAGCACTGGAGGTGACTGGGAGGGGGTAATGAAGTTTGTGAATGATCCCAGAGTCCTAACACTATTATAGATAGATCCTGATCCTGATCTTGTTTCAAGGACAATGCTTGGCCCTGAAGCTATATCCCAAGTTCAGTATGTGAGGCTGAGCTTCCCTTACTGGAATCTGCATGTAAAATAAAGGGCTAGGTTTGCTAGTAGAAAGATGAGATATGATCTGTTATCAAATAATGAAATCTAAAGCTATCTTAAATTTGCATTTATAAGATTTCACACCAGGTGTTTCATAGTCTCCTTTGGGACATAAAACTATTGAATCCTGAAAAGGGCGCTACCATTGATTTTATTAAGATTAATCTAAAACTTAAAACTTATCTGTCTCCTAACTTTCCTATAGAAAGTTGAATCTATTTTTTTTTTTTTAATCCTTAACATCTATTTTCAGCTTTCTTCAGATAATTGTAGGTATCCAGGCAGTTATCTATCTAATAGACTTTTTTGGTTTCAAATATATGTATTTAAACTGCCTTCCTCCATACAGATTTATACATCTGACAATCCTAATGGATCTATTTTTCTATAGTGTACCCTTTCCATTTATTTTTTGTTTGCTTGTTTGGAAAAAAAAATTGTAATTCTATGCATTCTTGTCTGAGGCATATGCAAAAAGAATAGTGCATATGCTACAAGAATAACTGAGGCTTTAGCTGAATTCTCTTGTATCTTTTTTAATTCTCTTCCTAAATAAATTTTCCACTAGGATAACCTACAAAATTGCAGAAGAACACTCTCAAATCAAAACAGACAAGGAAAATGGAAAAATGATCTTCAGTAAGAATAGCTGGATGCATGTTATATTATGAAATATGATGAAATGGTGTGCATTTTAAAAGAAAGCTGCATTACATTCCTTTATATTCTTCCACTGCACTTTATCACTGTCACTTTTAAAGTAGGAATCACTCTTTGGTGGTTCTGATTCAAGTATCATGATTTGTTTTTGTTTGTTATAAACTAGCCCTCGGCTATCAAATTAATGGTCCTAAGTGTATATTTAAGTACTTAAATCGTGATGCCTAAATTCAGGTTTCTTTCTTTAAGCACAATATATGAAAATTGGTTTCCTTAAAATATATTTATAAAATCCAGACTCAAGGATTATAGTATGTTTCAGTTTTACTAAAAATGGTATTTTTAAGTGCTGTCTTTTGTGTGTAGATCTCTCACATACACTTTGTTGTGCATAAATATGATTTGAAAGTTGTGCATAATAATGCCTTTGAGAGACCAGAAAGTTTATTATTTGTGGCTATTACAATAGGTTCATGTACAGCAAATTTTTACTTGATAGTTTATAGCTGTAGCTTTTGCATTTGAAAGCTGAGAAGGGTGGTTTTTCTGTCGCTTGTTCTATACAAAAAGCATCCATAAGTCAATGCTAAAAAGACAAGATACTTTCCATTTCACTTTTTTTTGTTCTGAACATCATGGTACTTAGAACATATAATTGCAAATAAATTTTGCCTGGGTTGTCAGTAGTTATGCAACAAAGAACAGTCTGCAGAGCTGGCTTCTCTAGCTTTTACAGTTTAATGATGTCACATCAGATCTATAAAATGCTCTCTGTTTTTCATAAGGCAGAGACAGATACTCAAGTTAGGATCCCTTGCAATCTGGACAGTCTTTTATTGCATCTCAAGTCTCTGAATCTAACATAGAAAAGGAACGTGTGTGGGACCCTGAATTTCTACTAGGTGGTAGAACATTTTGGGCCTTACATTGTGTTAATCCTGGGATGAACAAACCTTAGCTATCTGAGACAAGAATAGAAAGCAATTTGCATATTATCACACAATAGATTTTGAAGGCATTCTCTTTAGGACTTTGGTTTGATATGCTTGATCAAGTGGCACAAACACTAGCCAAAGATATTTCTGTGTTTGTTTTCAGTCTCTCTCAATGTTTTGTTTTGTTACACCTGTGTGGCATCCCACCCTTAAGGGGAAGGGAATGCACAAGATTTATAGATGCTCATGATCAAAAGGAATGATAAAAGTCATAGGCTCCACAAAAGCTTACAAAGTTTTATTAGTAAATTACACATTTGACATAGAAATTAGTATGTTTGTCCCTGTGGATTTTGAACAGAGGGATAAGGTGAAAGGGAAGAGAGAGAGGGAGATGGATTAAAGAGGGAGAGAGAGAAAGAAAGGAAGGATGCAAAAGAGATCAACAATCCTGCTGAGATGTTAAGGGTCTTGGGGGTGCCACCTGGGCTGTGTGGGGGTACCTTTTTATAAATAAGTTTTCCCTGCCCTGGAGATATGTTTCTCACTTTCTACGCAAATTAGTTATCATGCATAGTCTGTTCTTTTAGACCTCCATGGAAATGGGTCAGAGAGCTCTGTGGATGTTTGGTGGTCTTGGCCGTCCCCTACCGTCCATGCCCACTTCTTGACTTCATTCCTGTGCTTGCACTGAACTGTGTTGTGTTTATCTCCAGGAGCCAGAACGAAGTTGTCTGTCCCAGGAAAATGTTGTCCTCCATATGGCTCCCTTCTCCAGTCACATCCTGTTCTTTCTCACAGCATGTTATCACCAACTATCCTTGGCTGCTGTTATCAACCGTCCTTGGTTGGCTCTGCTATAGGTGTTTGAGACATACACAACAACCTCCTTATCTTCTAGGCTGCTACAACCTCCTTCACCTCCAAGACCTTTCCTATGTAGCACCCATCCTTTTCATAGACTACTTAACTGCTTGACTGATTACAAGCTATTTACAATACTTTGCTTGTCGACCAGCAAGGCAGTTCTGGGCCTCCCCACACCCTCCATGTTTATCAGTGTGGCAGTTAATTATTTAGTGCCTACTTTTCAGTCACTTGCTGAAGCAAGAGTAGCTTTGTGACTTTCACAAGTGCTAGAGTTATATTTTTATTAAAAAGCAGTAGATAGGACAGAGGCAGAGGGAAAAGAAATAATGCATGCATTTTGCACTGTGCTGCCTTTTTTTCCCCCAGGAAATCAGGGTTTTTCTAGTTTTCAGATAGTTTGTGCTTTGTCACTCATGCTAAAAAATGCACACGTAAAGAAAGAAAGGAATACATTGCATAGATTAAGGCAAGTCATTCACTTTAGCAATGTTGCTTCTGTCTTGCAGCACAGGAGATTACTTTATCTTGAAAAATCGAAAGTTCAGCATAGACAATGAGGAATACAATAGAAACACTGTAAAGACTTGAGAGATTGTTTAGTTTGATTAACTTTGAGAAATATCCCAGTCTTTAATAAATATGGCTTAAATATGGAAATCATTATTGGTGAACAACAGTGAAGTTATGGCTTCAATGCATCTCTAGACATGCACGGAGGAGGACTTATTGGTAGTTGCCGAGCATGGCTGGATAAGTGGACCATATTACATCTTTGAGAGCCTGTCTTTTCTGCCCAAGATTTACAATTAATTACACACCAAAAGACTTAGAATCATGTTGATTTTTTTTAAATGAAGAGTTAGTATTTATGCTCTAACACATTATAAAGGAAAGAAACTGAGAAAAGGATACTGGCAAGGATAGAAACATGGTAGTCAATATTTTTGTAATTTTACATTATGAAATAATTTTGTCTTTTTAAAACTAAGTATGGTGCTAAGAAAATCCAAAATCTGCATAATTTTCACAGCAACAAGATCTCATATGTAGTTGTCTCTGTCCTTGTGTGAACACAAGTGGTGATTTTAGGATTCAGTATGAAGTTTTTAAAAAGTGGTTCAACTGTATTGTTCTATGTCTAAGTCATTATATTCTCTCCCACTATACATATAGAAAAAATCTTATTATAGTTACAAAGATGTGTTGGCTTCTGTGTTAATAATCTAATTTGCTTATTCAATCCTTTCTTGGTTAAGATAAGAAACCTTGTAATGGCAGAGAAATTTAAGTGGTTCCATTAGTCTCTTTAGAAGGAACCATTGACTTTTAATGCTCTTACTTCCTAAGCTCATTTTGCCAAGGTTTTATTTACCATTAGCTTCCAATCCTTGCATGTTAATGCATTTATTAACCTCTGGAATCCTGTAAGAGTCTGTTTTAACAAAAGCAATGAACAAAACAAACTGTTTGGCTTGGATTTTACATGCTCCATGCAAAGCCTAATTCAGGAACATTCACATTTCTGAAATTAAAAGAGCCTCTGTGTTTCAGGAACACTGATACAAGGAGACTGCAGAGCACTACAGAGAAAGATGAATTCTGCTATATTTTTTCCAGGCCTTCCCATTTCTCTTCTCTGTTTTGGCTTAGTAGTCAACCAGAGAGACCTGCTAAGAAATATTCCTTTTCCTGCCAGTGCATTTTATGATAACAATTTTTAGTCTGTCGTGCATCCAGACTGAGGGTTAAAAGAGGATTGGTTAAGCAATAAATTTAGGCCTCCTCCAATCATTGCATTAATTCCCAGCCCATGCAATCACCATGTAAGAGGGAAAGGTATGGAATTAAAAACTGCCTTAAAGAGCTGCTTTTCTTGCCCAAATCCTGCCACATAGCAGACATTTTTTTTCATTCTGCAAACCCACAGACAGTGTTCTTGATGTTCAACTGGCAATGGCTGAGGACAATTTGAGAGCTATGGAAGAAAATGTAGACTCTCTCCATAGGTCTCTCAGCCCTTGTGTTCTGGAGGTGGGTTCTATAAATCTGATGTAGAAAAGGAGTAATTTTTGCCAAGCCCTGAACACAAGGGAAGAGATGACATAGCTTTGACTGGACAACCTGAAAGGTGGGAGAGATGTATGTGTCTGCAATCCCCATGTTCTTTGAAAATGAAAGTTTTTTTTCTGTGATGCTGATATAAATGCCCATCTGATATTAAGGTTAACCTCACATCTACTTTTTTACAAGTATTTGTCATCCCTTTGACCATAAAAAATTAGTTAAATCTCCTTCTTTGAAATTGTAATCTGAAACTACTCAACACGTAAACAGCAAACAAGTAATACATTTGTCTGGGAAGTAAGAGAATGGAAGATGTTCTTCACTGCCTCAGCCTTTGCATGTTTTATGCTGTGGCTCTGGTTTAAAATGGACCAATGACATTTAGAAGTGGAGATCAAAAGTTTGCTGCCATGGAGCATGACAAAAGTATGTAAATACGGCCTTTCTTGAGTCTGTATCTGGTATTATAAACTTTTTGTAGTTGGCTGGTCTCAGCGGCTGCATTTCAGTGGAAAGGATTGACAGAACTGGGCCTTGATCTTTATTTTAAATTCTTCGGTGGCCTGAGTAATTAATAACCTTTTTAGAGAAAGCTATCAAAATCTAGTTCTCGGCTGCAATCACATGTCTCTCATAAAAGTTAAGAACTGGTATTGCTTCCTTCACACTTTAGAAGGAAAATGGAACAAATGGACATACTTTTTGCTGAATTCAGTGACTTCTTGTGTTTTGACAGATGTGAATCCACACAGTGGTTTAGTCTTTTCAGGAGATGTCAGAACCTCAAATTTGCATGTTTGTAAGACAGTTACTGTGGTGGTCAGCTTATCCAAAGTGGGAGCACCTAGTAAATGCATAAAGCTTTCAACATGTAAGTAATTAAACAAGCAAAAATCATAGGTGGTATAGAACCTTATCCTAATACAAATGCCTTATGTTAGATGAACCATATACTAAGACTGACTGTTTCTCTTCATTGCCTGGAAAGAGAATGAAGAGATTTAGACAGAGATGACTTTTTGATAGGTAGGATACATCCTGCTCCAGGTATCCAGAAGGTTTCTTTCTGGATCTTGCTCTTGATCATGTAATTTAACAGTCCAGGTGCTGAAAGATATTTAAATTGTAATAAGTGCCAACTGGAGGCAGAAATTTGGAGGTAGGTACTAGAGTCATGGTGTCCAAATGACATTTGTTGGATTTGATTAGACATTCCTCATCCTCACAGAGCATCTGGGCAAAATCTAAAGAATTCATTTACTCGATGCATAGACAAAACACAGCCAAACAACTCAACATCTGGAACCAAGAAACGTGCATACAGGGTCAGGGTGTAATGTAGCTTTTGTATGAATGAGAAAAGTGTCAAAGGCTAATTTAAGTAGCCTAAAATGTGAGTGCACTAAATTGGTTTATTTTAAATTAAGTCTTACTTCAAGATTAATCAATCCTTTCGTTTCAGTGATACCTACTTGTCTTTAAATGAATCCATGGGCGTGAGTAAACCACATGAGTATACCACGGGCTGACAGTTATAAGCTTTTGTTTACTGATCTGTGGCACATGCTGGTTTCTCTTTAAATTAAATGTTCATTATTACCCAGTTCTTCAGGGAGCTGTAAGTCATGTTTACAGATTTCCCAGCATTCAGTGCTGCCTAATTCTTATTGTGGTCTCTGGATTGCTCCAAAAAGCCTTCTCCAAGAGCAAAGTGCTTTAGAAAGGGTAAAGCCCTAAATGATGTAAATGAAATCAGTGCCTGTTAGCCTTGGCCTCTTCTTTTTCAGCAGCAAAAACCTAGCTTCTGACTCTACAGATGGTACTGACTGGCTTAACTGTTTCTTAACTAATTTGCATTAAATAGGTGTCTGCTTGGACCAAACTGATATTAACTAATTTTCTTCCCTTCAATGAAAAAATACCTGTTGAAATTCAATCTTTCATGACAATTCAGAAAGCAGGTCATCTGCAAAATTTCAACATATTTTTGATTGATTCATTTATTGCTGTTTAAAAGGCTCATTCATGGTGTAAGTTGTCATGTTTCTGCTTTTTTGGTATTAACACATTCTGAGGATTTATTTGACAGTTTTAAAATCCAGTGCCAAATTAAGGTGATTTATTTCAATGCATCAGCTTCACAGTTCATGAGCTTGTGCTTAGTCTTACCAGCTTTTCAAAATAACTATTCCTTAAAAATTACTAAACTGTGTAAGAACTAATAACATTTATATAGCAACAGAAAACATAATCATCTGGATTCATGCTGTCTTGCTGTTTGTGCCAAATTTGCTCACTGCAGGAAGTCACAAAGTCATGAGGTGAAAAATACTTCAAAATACTTACAAACTCTGAGAGGCATTTTCAGAAAGCTTTGATTAAATAGAAAACATGGTATGATCTCTTGGTTTAATGACTGATAGATTTTCAAAATTTTTTAAAATCAAACTTGCTTTAGTATTAGGCATACACTCTTCTGAGGTATGGTGCTAAGGACTATTGGATCAGCCAGTGCTGATTGGATCAGCCATTGCTGGAAAATCTGTATCACCCCTTATGAAAGGCACACCAGCATGCTCTGAACTAGCCCAGGACTGGAGAATAGTAAAAGACTTCAGACTGCTCAGTATTTTTGCACCAAACCAATGATGATGTGGAGATAAAATGAGCTAAACATATTTTTTCTTTTTTTTTTTTAAATTGTAACTAGCATTTCTAAACCTGATAAACATTTTTCTAGGAAGTGAAATGAATTTGAGAATTACAGTATGAAAACCAAATGTCAGATTTTGAAAACACATTCCACAATGTTCTTCTTACCTTTTAGCATTACAGGAATTTCATTCACATTTTTCATTGTACATTGTTTAGAGGTAAACAGATATTTAGCTTTCAGATGTACAAAGTCATTCAATTGATACACATCATCAGGCAGTGGAATTAATTAGGAAACAAACTGGAAATATTTTTAATTCTTGTTCTGTAATAAACACTGGGAACGGGAAGGGGAATATACAGATTAAAAAAGTTCAAACCGCCATACCCACTTTATCTTTCATTGGAAAACACCAAGAACAAAAAAGTAGTAGTGTATGTTTAATTTTACTTTTAAAATATTGATATTTATACGTAAATTAGACCCAACCCTTAATTTCAATGTACATTTTAATGTTGAAAAGCAGGCACTGCAGTTACTATTTTAAGTTAAATAGTTAAGTTAAAATATTCTGGCCAAAGGTATGGAATAAGGAAGTTCTGCCAGCAGACCTTTCATGTCTTGGTAGTCACATATAAGTCAGTAACAATAGAACAAGAACATTTCATCTTCTCATTTCTGTAAACTCAGTTACAGAGGAGCGAATATGTCACAGGTCTCGGCACTAGCCCAAAATACAGGTCAATAAGGCATAACCCCAATTTATCAACAACGTGATCTCTGTCTAATATGTCACAAAGTCCATATGATGACAAGAAATTCAATATAATTCCAGAAGGGAGCTGTGGTGTTGCACCGTGTAGTGATCAAGCTCTGCTGTTTGTTGAAGTGACTCTTCAGGGCAGTAAAACTCAGGCAGAGCTAGAAACTTTCCACTATGGACACTTTGCTAGAGGAAATCACACCTATTTACTCACGGCTATAGTAATATAAGCAATATGGCTAGAAATGTGGGGGGTTTTTTTGTGTGTCTGTGTGCATGAAAGCATTATACTCAATACCTCTTGAGTGAATCTATGACATTATATTAGGCAAGAAATATATGATACTGTGTAACTTATCTGCCTTATTCCAATTTATCTATTGCATTTTTTCCAGCCTGGATAAACATAATTATCTCTTCCCAAGGAGTCTGTGGGCTACCATGGTATTATGTTGATATGTTGGAAATGATTAATGACTGTGAGGTAGGAGAAACTGGGCTAAAATGAATGCAGACTCAGCCCAATTATAAAACAGTAAATAAAGAAAATTTGGTGCATCAGAGTGCTTCTGATTTTTCACCTAGTTATTATGAATGGCCAACAAAAATTCACACAAAATATATGTGTGGCGGTGATTCAACCATCA